>VYZU01037794.1:38508-91384 GCA_013401355.1 Ceyx cyanopectus
TTTTTTTTTGGTGTGGGTTTTTGTTTGGGTTTCTTTTTGTTTGGGTTTTGTTTTGTTTTTAAATGGGCTCTTTCCTTTCCCTTTTCTGACCCTTTTAAACTGACCCTTTGATTGATTCAATTTTTTCCCTTTCCTCAGTTTGTGTCCAGTGATCATCTTTGTCAAAACCTGCCTGTCTGGAGCTGTCAGTGATTAAAACATAAAATTATAATTCTGTAAAATAATTATATTTTTTTTCATTTCTTAAGTGCTTAATGGACAAGAGAAGAGTAATGCCTGTCATTTACCGTGACTTTATCAAGGCTTTCAAAATTGTCATCCTTCTTTCAAGTCTTGTTTCCATGTTCTTGGAACAGTAATGAATGAATGGGTGGACAATTAGATTAAGAAAATGCCATCATAATCTAAAAAACCAGATAATATTCTACTATTAGACAGTGAGTATTACACTACCCGGACCCATTTGTAGCTCCAGTTGTTATTTAAAAAAACAAACCAAACCAAAACACCAAACAAAGCAACAAAACCCAAATCTCCTGACACCACTCTATCAAAGCCAGCAGTGCCATCAGTGAAATGCAGGCTGGTTACTGGCAGTGTAACTGTGGCAAAAATGAGATTTGAAAGATGAAGCACCATTGTTTGAAATACTTATTTCAATCCTTCCACTTCTGCAATCCCTTGACAGTGCTATATCGAAAGTATGAGCACTTCAAAACATTCTTCAGGCAGTAGTGGTTGCAGAAACAAGAGTCAATAAAGCTCTGAAATTCAAACTATTGCTGCAATTTGACCCCCAAGGTCCTAAGTCTCTGTCTACCCTGACTCCCCGTCTACCTTCCACAAAGGCTATATATATATATATATATACACACTTTATATAGTATATACATAGAAAGTATATCTTCCTCTATAGATTCCTTCAATATTTACCTGAAATGTGAACTAGTGTCAGCACACAGAGCTCTTTGACAGTAGACTGGTGTTATTTTCAGAGAAGCAGCTTAAAAAACACCAGGGGCAAACCCTTTGAAATGGAGAGTTTTCTACTTGGCCCACAGTAATAGGAAGATGCTGAATCACTCCATGGTTGAAAACCTGACTTTGAAGCAAGCCAAGGAGCATAAAACAGCACATTTTAAATACAGTTTCATTTTCTCACAGGGTACAAGTGCATCCTACATGAAAACATGTTTGCTCTTGTTCAGTACAATAGAATCATAGAGTGCATTGGATTGGAATGGCCCTTTAAAGGGCATCTAGTCCAGTCCTCCTGCAGAGAGCAGGGACATCCTCAACTAGATCAGGTCACTCAGAGCCCCATCAAGCTCCACCTTGAATGTCTCCAGGGATGGGGCCTCCACCACCTCCTTGGGCAACCAGTTCCAGTGTCCACCACTCTCATGGTAAAGAACTTCTTCCTAATGTCTGACCTAAATCTACCCTGCTGTAGCTTAAAACCATTGCCCCTGCTCCTGTCCCTTCCCAGCTTGCTTTCTTATAGGACCCTTTCAGGTCCCAGAAGGTCACAAAATAAGCTCTCTGATTGCAACAGAGAAGAGCAGGTTCCCCACTGAACACTCCTGTCTGTGACTGAGGGTTTGGAGCCACCTTCTCAGATTGGAAAATGCTTTGGATCTTTTCTATGTAAAACACGAGTAAGTATATTGAAGTCTGGTGCTCAAGAGTGGATGTTTAAAATGATCTCTGTAACTCCAGCAAATTTTTCATACAATACAAAAGATAGCTTANACTTTCTCTCACCCAGGCAACTCTTCTTTTGCTTTTTAACAGTAACATTCTGCCAAAACTCTGCCTCCACTGCAGAAATACCCTGTTTTGACAGTGCTGTACAAAGCAAATGACAAAGCAAAATGCTGATTTTATTTTTTTTTCTCAAAATAGACCTTCCAGCCTCTTAGACTGTCTCAAATCAAGTCCTACATGTGCCAGTATTACTCATTGTGTGCTTCATAATGTCCTAAATGATTACCTATGGAATGACTGCTTTTTGGTTTGGTTTTTTTTTTGGTGTGGGTTTTTGTTTGGGTTTCTTTTTGTTTGGGTTTTGTTTTGTTTTTAAATGGGCTCTTTCCTTTCCCTTTTCTGACCCTTTTAAACTGACCCTTTGATTGATTCAATTTTTTCCCTTTCCTCAGTTTGTGTCCAGTGATCATCTTTGTCAAAACCTGCCTGTCTGGAGCTGTCAGTGATTAAAACATAAAATTATAATTCTGTAAAATAATTATATTTTTTTTCATTTCTTAAGTGCTTAATGGACAAGAGAAGAGTAATGCCTGTCATTTACCGTGACTTTATCAAGGCTTTCAAAATTGTCATCCTTCTTTCAAGTCTTGTTTCCATGTTCTTGGAACAGTAATGAATGAATGGGTGGACAATTAGATTAAGAAAATGCCATCATAATCTAAAAAACCAGATAATATTCTACTATTAGACAGTGAGTATTACACTACCCGGACCCATTTGTAGCTCCAGTTGTTATTTAAAAAAACAAACCAAACNCCCAGAAGGTCACAAAATAAGCTCTCTGATTGCAACAGAGAAGAGCAGGTTCCCCACTGAACACTCCTGTCTGTGACTGAGGGTTTGGAGCCACCTTCTCAGATTGGAAAATGCTTTGGATCTTTTCTATGTAAAACACGAGTAAGTATATTGAAGTCTGGTGCTCAAGAGTGGATGTTTAAAATGATCTCTGTAACTCCAGCAAATTTTTCATACAATACAAAAGATAGCTTAAAATGAGCTTAACACAGCACTTGCGGGGAGGAAAAAAAACCCATCCAAACAACACTAACTAAACCCAGGAACTGGCATCGTTTCTGTTTTCTGTCTTGGCTCTTTACAGTGTGCAAGTGGTGTGGGCAGCTGCCAGTTCTCCCAGCAGAGAGAACAGCATATGAACCACTCTGAACTCTCCCTCACTGCCAGCAGACTTTGATCATTGCAGCAAAGTTCCCAAACTGCAAATCAGGTGTCACAAGTCGCAGGCACAAAAAGCCAGGCGCAGTAGTTGTGAACATTTCAGTCCCTGCTCTGCCCTCGTTTTTACAATTTGTTCCTACCCATTCAAGATGATTTTTGGCAAGTGACTGGTGTTTGTGACTGACTCCTATTTGCTGAAGCAAATAGCAAATGAGCAGCCCCAGGCAGGAACTATAGTTTTAGAATAGCCAGTGGAGCAAGTGGAATATTTATAGCCATCATCTTCAAGTATCCTTGGAGCTTCTGATGTTCTCAGGCCTGCCAAGCAGGTCAGAAAGGCTGTATGCTCTGTCTCCCTGTAATACAGCCTTCTCTGGGCATTCTCCTTTGGAACAGGAATCTTTTCTCCAATTTGCTCTTGAAGACTCAATGCCTAAAGATGAACTTGAGTGTTTCATGGTAAACTTGTTTTATTAAAACTTCTACTAAAGTTCTCATTGAAAGGCAGAATGATTTTCTAAGTTATACTATTTCTGCTTACAGTGGTTTGAAAGAATCCTGCTTGTCACCTTGATTTCACTGTCCTGACTCAGCTTTAGTCTCTGGGATTGGATATTTCTGAATGAATAAGTAATTTTGAAAAATGGCCTTTGGCTCAAGGTCCTGTTTGCTGCTTTTGGGAAGAGTATGTTCTACTCTTCTACACTGCAGGGCTATATTAAAAGCCCTATATTCCTATATTATAGGAAGGATGCAAACCAAGTATTAAGGACATTTCCTAGTCCAGTTTGTTAATGAGCATGAACGTGAAGCTCCCTCTGTAAGTGAAGTCAGTCTGCTGTGAGAGGAAATAGATACCAGCTAGCAGGAGGCACAGCTTCATTGAAGGAGTTGGAATTACAAGTTTGCAAGNCTCTATCAAAGCCAGCAGTGCCATCAGTGAAATGCAGGCTGGTTACTGGCAGTGTAACTGTGGCAAAAATGAGATTTGAAAGATGAAGCACCATTGTTTGAAATACTTATTTCAATCCTTCCACTTCTGCAATCCCTTGACAGTGCTATATCGAAAGTATGAGCACTTCAAAACATTCTTCAGGCAGTAGTGGTTGCAGAAACAAGAGTCAATAAAGCTCTGAAATTCAAACTATTGCTGCAATTTGACCCCCAAGGTCCTAAGTCTCTGTCTACCCTGACTCCCCGTCTACCTTCCACAAAGGCTATATATATATATATATATACACACTTTATATAGTATATACATAGAAAGTATATCTTCCTCTATAGATTCCTTCAATATTTACCTGAAATGTGAACTAGTGTCAGCACACAGAGCTCTTTGACAGTAGACTGGTGTTATTTTCAGAGAAGCAGCTTAAAAAACACCAGGGGCAAACCCTTTGAAATGGAGAGTTTTCTACTTGGCCCACAGTAATAGGAAGATGCTGAATCACTCCATGGTTGAAAACCTGACTTTGAAGCAAGCCAAGGAGCATAAAACAGCACATTTTAAATACAGTTTCATTTTCTCACAGGGTACAAGTGCATCCTACATGAAAACATGTTTGCTCTTGTTCAGTACAATAGAATCATAGAGTGCATTGGATTGGAATGGCCCTTTAAAGGGCATCTAGTCCAGTCCTCCTGCAGAGAGCAGGGACATCCTCAACTAGATCAGGTCACTCAGAGCCCCATCAAGCTCCACCTTGAATGTCTCCAGGGATGGGGCCTCCACCACCTCCTTGGGCAACCAGTTCCAGTGTCCACCACTCTCATGGTAAAGAACTTCTTCCTAATGTCTGACCTAAATCTACCCTGCTGTAGCTTAAAACCATTGCCCCTGCTCCTGTCCCTTCCCAGCTTGCTTTCTTATAGGACCCTTTCAGGTCCCAGAAGGTCACAAAATAAGCTCTCTGATTGCAACAGAGAAGAGCAGGTTCCCCACTGAACACTCCTGTCTGTGACTGAGGGTTTGGAGCCACCTTCTCAGATTGGAAAATGCTTTGGATCTTTTCTATGTAAAACACGAGTAAGTATATTGAAGTCTGGTGCTCAAGAGTGGATGTTTAAAATGATCTCTGTAACTCCAGCAAATTTTTCATACAATACAAAAGATAGCTTAAAATGAGCTTAGCACAGCACTTGCGGGGAGGAAAAAAAACCCATCCAAACAACACTAACTAAACCCAGGAACTGGCATCGTTTCTGTTTTCTGTCTTGGCTCTTTACAGTGTGCAAGTGGTGTGGGCAGCTGCCAGTTCTCCCAGCAGAGAGAACAGCATATGAACCACTCTGAACTCTCCCTCACTGCCAGCAGACTTTGATCATTGCAGCAAAGTTCCCAAACTGCAAATCAGGTGTCACAAGTCGCAGGCACAAAAAGCCAGGCGCAGTAGTTGTGAACATTTCAGTCCCTGCTCTGCCCTCGTTTTTACAATTTGTTCCTACCCATTCAAGATGATTTTTGGCAAGTGACTGGTGTTTGTGACTGACTCCTATTTGCTGAAGCAAATAGCAAATGAGCAGCCCCAGGCAGGAACTATAGTTTTAGAATAGCCAGTGGAGCAAGTGGAATATTTATAGCCATCATCTTCAAGTATCCTTGGAGCTTCTGATGTTCTCAGGCCTGCCAAGCAGGTCAGAAAGGCTGTATGCTCTGTCTCCCTGTAATACAGCCTTCTCTGGGCATTCTCCTTTGGAACAGGAATCTTTTCTCCAATTTGCTCTTGAAGACTCAATGCCTAAAGATGAACTTGAGTG
Organism: Ceyx cyanopectus; assembly: GCA_013401355.1. Taxonomy (NCBI): domain Eukaryota; kingdom Metazoa; phylum Chordata; class Aves; order Coraciiformes; family Alcedinidae; genus Ceyx; species Ceyx cyanopectus. The sequence goes on from VYZU01037794.1 coordinate 44,209, forward strand.
TTTCATGGTAAACTTGTTTTATTAAAACTTCTACTAAAGTTCTCATTGAAAGGCAGAATGATTTTCTAAGTTATACTATTTCTGCTTACAGTGGTTTGAAAGAATCCTGCTTGTCACCTTGATTTCACTGTCCTGACTCAGCTTTAGTCTCTGGGATTGGATATTTCTGAATGAATAAGTAATTTTGAAAAATGGCCTTTGGCTCAAGGTCCTGTTTGCTGCTTTTGGGAAGAGTATGTTCTACTCTTCTACACTGCAGGGCTATATTAAAAGCCCTATATTCCTATATTATAGGAAGGATGCAAACCAAGTATTAAGGACATTTCCTAGTCCAGTTTGTTAATGAGCATGAACGTGAAGCTCCCTCTGTAAGTGAAGTCAGTCTGCTGTGAGAGGAAATAGATACCAGCTAGCAGGAGGCACAGCTTCATTGAAGGAGTTGGAATTACAAGTTTGCAAGAGCCATGGACTTGGGTTCTTGCTTTTGAAATACTGCTTAACCATCTTCTTGCCTTTTCTTTGATGTATGATTGACCCTCGTTTGAGATCTAATACTTAAAATTACCTTATTTTCAGGGGAGTGTGGGGGATCATGACCTATATCTTCACTTCTGCTTCTACAGAAAACAAGAATTATGGAATCAGATACAAAGAGTCACTTCAATTTATTAAAAAAACCCAATCCAGAAAGGAGCTTTTTCCAGCTCTTTCCCTCGTGCTGCTTTCTCCCAAGAGGCTAGAAGATCTGTGCACTGAATATTCACTCTAACTGCTGCCGAGGGTGGATGTGCTGGAAGAAGTGATGCTGGGAGGCTGGCGAGGCGTGTGCCACGTTCACCAGCTCCCTCCGCTCCACGGCGCCGAGTGCCAGCTGGAGACTCAGCAACAGCTGCTCACGTTTCATGTTGACATCTTTGCAGCTGTCTGCTCCCTGAATGTGAATCAGCAACTCGCATTAAGGAGGATTCTACCAGCCAGAATGGATTTCCTTTCCTCTCAACACTTTCTAACCGCTGCATGGAAGGGTTTGATTTAAATTCTTTTTAGCTATTTATTCCACAGTAAGTTGTCTGACATGCAAAAGAGAGGTGCTGTAATATTTTATGTTCTTGACGTTGGTTGATATGCTGCTATCAAGGCAAGCCATACATTTCAAAAGATACAGGGCTGGTTTGATCTCCTTCCAGTGTTTATCATGAGGAAGGTGAGATTAGTATGAAATTTCCACAATTCCAACACACACAAAATTAATCATAACCGAAGAACACAACATTTACACCCAAAATCAAAACATAGGAAATATAAGACTGCACAAAACTGTGTTAAGGAAATGTCTGGGTAAATATCTGAAAATGAGCTAGGACAGGATTGTACTTTTGTTTAAAATAACCAGATGTGAATCAATGAAAATATTTCATTTGATTTCAGTGAGAACTGAATTAGAACTCCAGAGCTTTGGACAGGACTAGAGCTAATTCACACCAGTTAGTTAATGTTGATGTTGTATGCCTGAAACATATAGCATTACATAATACAAAAATATTATTATAATATATATATGAAATATATATTATCCTATATAATTCTATGACCAATATCAGGGTGCATATGTGAACACGAAGCCCACTTCCAGCTCAGAGAAAAACATTTATTCTTACTTGCTCACTGTACCCTCTATAAAGTGTGGCTTTTTCGTTTTCTAAATCGCAGCTGTAAAAACAAATTCCAGGCCCTTGGTTCCAAAGCTCACAAACACTATGCTCTCAAAGCAGAAAGGGAAGAGCCATGAAAGTTAAATAATTTATATGAAATCTCTCAGTGCATGACCAGTGTTTATGCTTATCATACCTGAAAAGAGGCACCCAGGATTTTCACACAGTCGCTGGCTTTTAAGTGACAAATCAATCCATTGCCATTAATGTCAGTGATGTGCTGGTATTAACTACAAAAAAACTCCAACCAAAACTACAATGTGAAGGGTGCTTTCTAAAGGATGGAAGTTGGAACGGTGAAGAAAATGCTTGATTAGCAACTGAAAATAGTAGGGATACTCAGGGAGACGAAAAGAAATCCAGCATAATGGAAATTCTGAGAAGTAAACAACATTAATGACTGCACATGAGGAGAAGCAATTCAGGACTTGGTTCTCCCTGGTTTTCTTGCTGTTAAGAAAACTCCATTTACAAAAAGAGATGGGGAAAAAAAAAAAAGACAAAATGAAGAAAGAGGGAGGAAGGGTGAGAAAGAAAGAGAGAAATAAATGAATGCAACTGGAAACTCTAATTCCTGTTCTAAATACTGGCAAAAATCTTAACCATTTTGCAGTTGTTCACTGGCTGGTTTTGCTTAATTTTATTTTGACTGTGCTTCCAAATACAAAGCAGGAAAGAATTCCTGGGTTCACCACTTGCATCTCAGAGCTGCAACACTGTAAGAATAAACTGTTATTAAGACTGGCTTTCAGCTAAGTACATTTATTCTCTTCAGTCTTTTCACTCAGATGGCAGGGGACACATTCTGCAAGAATGAGAATGTGTGGAAGGTTTGTCATCATCATAGCACTTTAAACTGCAGTCTGCAGGGATAGAAGAAATTCACTGAAAAACCCATCTTTCTGTTTTCTAATCAAAGCAGGCACTAGTTCCACATTAATAAATGTACTGCCATTAAATACACAATTTTAGAGCAAAGACTGAGGGTGCTACACAGAAAGAAAAACCAGCTCTTCTAGCATCTGCCTGAGCTGTAGGGGCATAGAGGTAGCACAGAACAAAGCTCTTGGACTGGCAGTTCCACATTGCTGAGGAGTTCCCTTAATGATGCCCTATAGAAATCTATACATCTGTTCTTGCTGTGCAAGAAAGCCCTTGATTTCTATTCAACTACCCTCATCACTTTCTATTCTAGCCTTTTACGGAGATATTAATCATAGAATCATATATAATTTACATTATTACCACCTGGCTTCAACCTCCTTTTAAGGAGTTGTTGGGAGTGAGAAGGTCTCCCCTGAGCCTCCTTTTCTCCAGGCTGAACAACCCCAGGTCCCTCAGCCTCTCCTCACAAGATTTGTGCTCTAGACCCTTCCCCAGCTTTGTTGCCCTTCTCCAGATGCAATCCAGCACCTCAATGTCCTTCTTGGAGTGAGGGTCAGAAAACTGAACCCAGGAATCAAGGTGGGAGATAATGAGAAAATTATGCTTCATTTCATCTATTATAGATGGTTTGATGTTAATAAAACTCTCAACAGATGAAAAATATTGCAAATGGGAAACATAAAATTATGAGTAAGTGTTCACAGAATAAAGTGGGGGAAAATTAATCTGAAGTTTCTGGCAACTCCATGTAAGGCATATGCAATAGATTGTGTTAAGAGAACACCCGTACAAAAGAAATAGGAAGCAATTATTCCATGTTGGCTTTATGGAGGTAGAACATCATGTGGAGAACTAGGTCTAGTTTCTGGTTGCATGCTTTAAAAGCAAGTACAGATTAGAGAGGGAGCAATAAATGTGGTAGAAAACTTGCACTGCTTAGAATCTTAGCCAAAGGAAATAGGTTTGTTTACACTAGAAGAGAGAAAAACATGAAAGTCAGTCTTCCAAGCATTGAAGTAAAGACAATGTTGATTCTTCTGCATGACAGATGAGAAGTCAGATGCAAAATGAAGAAGAGAAAATGCAAACTGAACACTAGGCACCACCTCTGACCCCCAAAACCAGAAACCCCACCACTCTTCCCCACCTGTCTGATCACAACGTAAGCAGAGCTCAGTGTACTTCAGGATCCAGGGCAGCCTGGGACACCACAGATGCTGCTGCCTACTTGTGTTCACAGTGTGCCCCGTGCATTCTGACTCTCCACAGGCCTCACAGTGTCCTGTACACGAGCAAGCAAGTGAAGTGACACCTGGGACTCACCCTCCCAACTGGACACAAAGTCAAGCTGTTAGTCACTGCAGCCTTCAGAGTGCTCCAGCAGCTGGGTGAGGACAGGCTGCAGACATCCTTCTCTGGAGATTTACAAAGGGAGTTTAAATAAAGCATCTCTCAGGAACAGTCTGAGTTTACCTGATGTTCATTTGTATGGCAAAGACTAAATGATCATTCACTGTCCCTATAGGCCTAGTTTTTAGGCATAGTCTAACCTAGATTATCTGAAATTATGATTCTGGAACCCCTAGCTCATGGCTCATGAAAAGGGAGATAAATGCAAATCAACACAGAGTATCAATGAACTTTCTATTACATTAATTGGAAATTAGTAGAGAAAAGGCCATTCAAAATAAAAATTGGATGTAGCAGCACTGGGGAGATCAGAGGCTGTGACATGTACTTTGACTTTAACATTCTCAAGAGGACACATATCCTTCTTCAAATGTAACGAAAAGATGCCATATAAATAGAGCCCTCATGCAGTAAACACCACCTCCTTCTTTTATAGTGCTCTTCACCAGGTTTCAAAGCACTTAGGAGAGTACATCAAGCCTCCCTAAGGGTGCTGCCACTATGTGGGCTTGGTATTTGCACTCCAGATGCATCTGCAGTCTCAGACCTTAAAAAAGACACAATACACTGATTATCAGAATCATTCTAAAGTTCAAAGAACAACAAATATCAACCTACCTTACTGGATTTCTAAATACCTTGTAATTAGGATGATTTGTTCCTTGTGTGCTTATTACAGAGCTGATCTGAAGACTAATGAGGAAGAAGCCAGGGATACTTTCTGCATCATACACCAGACTGATTAACACTAGCATCAATTTTTACTGGCGGGGGCCATGCCACAGCAATAGAGAATGGGGCCTGACAGTGGTGACTGTCACTGTGCATTTCACAGCATGCAGAGAAATGTCCTCATTTCAAATAACTTACCAAAAAGCTAAAACAACTCATCCCCAGAGGGCTTGTAAATTTGCCAGCAAAGCAAAAAAAAAAAAAAAAAGCAGAAAATTAAATTGCAGTTCAACAACTCTGCAGGTAATATTATTTACCAACTAGTCATTTGTTTGCTGTCTTGCTACCTAACTGTATGGGGGCAGGAAACACCTTCCTGCAGACTGCCAAAGCTGTGCCACCTGAAGATTATTTTACCTGTGCATGTATATTTACAACATCCATGTTGGAAGCAAATGATTTCTGCCAGGGTCTTTTTCAGCAGCTCTCCCCATTGTTGGAATTCTTTTCGAGGCTGAGATAATTCAACAATATACCAGGAACAACCCAGGTTAAGTCTGTTCACAGTGTCTGCAGGGGAAAGTCATGCTTTAGAGCTTGGAGCTTTGCTCTCATGGTCTCCCAGTGTCCTTCACTGCCTGCAGATTGCTCTGTGTAACACATTTATAAGTGAGGAGGACAGTAAGTCTCATGTGTCACACTCCATGTGTGTGCTGCCCAATTAGACATCCACATTTCTGTTTGGGATTTGTCAGCCAGAATTATAGGAGTTCCAAGCATATAATTCTATGTCATATCAGGCCAGATCCAAGTGTCCCACAGGCACATCTGTACCACTCACTGGAACAGAATGCTGACATCCAAGCTGACAAATTAACATGGCCAGTGTAACCCAGTAAAGGCTCACCTTTCCGCAATGGCCCATCTGGGGAAGCAGTACGTGGAGGTGACACAGCTCCACGTAAAAGGGACATGTAATTAAGCAGCTCTCACTTATCTTTGACAGATAGTTCAGGTGGAATGTCAGGAACCAATCCTGAAGAATGCTACATGTGTTTGGCCTGTTTTGGGAAGAATTTTGCCTTTCCATTCTGATTAACCTCCACAAGGACTTCACCAAAGGATAGGGGCTGTTATTCGATAGCAACCACTGCTTTCTCAGCAGTAAAATCAGAGCCAAACATGTGCAACCCTTCCTCCTACTCCTTCCCTCTGCCACCTTCATTCTGGGACAGCTGGGCACTTCTAGCATCAGCCTGGACATTTAATATGTGAAATGGGCTGTACATTAACTTGTCCTGAGTACTGCATTTTAATTCTCAGTAAATAGTTTACCTGTATCTCCTTTTCTTAATAAATCAAACTGGGGAAAACACTCCAATTACATCCTCATTAGATTTATCAAGACCATTAAACCCAGCCCACCAGCCACTTGGATTCATTTCAATACTTTCTGTCCCCTCTGGGCAGAGACTTTGTTCTGCAGCCAAGGCTGCTGAAATCTTCACATTTTTACCGTTCCAAGATTTTTCTGTTTGCATGGGGTTCTTTTGTTGTTGTTGGCTTGTTGGTTTTTTCAACTGCTCTAGTGTTATCCTTTCATCCAAATGGCACAAAAAAAAATAAATAAAAAAATATATATCCACAGAGAAAACACAAAACTCCACACACCTCATCCTCTACATCACAACAACACTGAAATAACGTTAGGTCAAAGAACTGTTATGTAACTCTAGAGCTTGTTTTGATTTTCTGGGCCATACAGTGGCCTGAAGTAATTTCCATCTGGAAGGGACACACACAGACACACACACAGGGCATTAAACAGGGAGAGAACCCTCTTGCAAAGGGCCTGAGCTAGCACCTTTACCTTCCAGGTGGTGTCTGGGAGCTTAAGCTGAGTGGGACTAGCAGGAAACTCTTGCACATGCTCTCTGAGTGCAAGAGATAGCTACAGACCCACTGTGCAGCCCACTGCCAACTTTCAGAACTTGCCCACCACCCCACAAACAAGCAATGCCACTTTTTGGACTATTTACAGAAAGAATCAAATGATAAATAGACCAGCATGTAAGTAAATTAATTTACTGCCCAAATCTAACAGGGGAAATACTCTGTTTTGACAATGACAGTACTAGCTACACACTAAGTTTTGAGTAGCTCATTTCCTCTCGTTACTTAACTATATTGCTTTATTCCTTTCTAGGTATAATTGCCAACATTTAAAAAAAATTATTAAATTTTGTCATGTTTTTTCCCTGCTGTCCACCAGATAGCAATTTTCTGCTGGATTAAACATCTCAAAATCCTTCAGGAATACATACATACTAACTAATTATTTGGAAAAAAAAAAAGAAAAGAAAAAGCTTTGTTATTTGGGCTTTGAACATAGCAGGAAGCTTTTGAATTAGACTGAAAAATCATGCAGTTAAATAATTTCCATATCAATCTCTTTCTCTTCTCAAAGCCCTGATCTACTATATAACAGCAGTATTCTCAAAAGTGCATGCATTTGTGTAGAATAGCTTTAAATGGAACTAATTAGGTAAGCACCATTTTTGATATATATTTAAGTCCTTTGATGAATCAAGCACAATATTTTTAGTTTCTCCCCAGCCCCTCACCCCCCATAAAAAAGTCTAAATAAAGGGAGAAGAACAAAGCAGAAAGTAAATGCATATATCAGAAGTTTATCCCAGATAACAAGTTTTGATATTTAAATAGCTCAATACTTAAATAGGATTGGGTAAGACTGTTGTAGATCAGATTAAGAAACTTATTTTCATTTGAAATACATAATGCAATGCACACAGTGGAATCAGGTCCCCATTTACATGGGTAATGAACTATAACACATTAACAGTAAAATACTTCTAAATATGATGCAAATAAGAACACACTTTATATATAAAACATCGACTTCCACATTCAACTCCAAAAATTCAGCTGCAGAAACACCAGCACTGGTGTGTCAACAGTGCCCTACTAAGTGTGCCAGGCTGAGCTGCAGCACATCATCCTTCACCTGCAAGACTGCACAGGGATGTGCTCATCTGCTTGGCAGCACAGATTGTCAGAACCCAGCACAATCCTTCTCCTTGGGCTCTTCTCATGCCCAACTCATCATTAGGAACAGGGAATTCTGAATGGTTCTTGGAAATGTTCCAGATATCCTAGAGAGGAGGTTTAGTCTTATTATTTTAAAGTTTAAAACGGATGCTGGTTTATTGACCATTGATTTGAAACAAGTTTCCTCAAGAGCTTTAGTCTTCTAACATTTTAGGCAAATTATTTTCCATGAAAAGCTAGCAGATTATCTCTGGGAGTTAAAAAGAACCATGTATCATGGACTTAACCATTGGATGACTACTAACTTTACCTTAGCATTGCCCATTTACACCCTTTGTCTTCAATGTGATAGTGTCACAAAGAAATGAACTCAGCTCAAACACAGGTTTTATCTTCATCTCTGTCACTGCTCTGAGATGGTCCTTAGGCAAATAATTTCTCTGTGTGCTTCAGCTTCCCCAGTGATGAGATGAGGTTACCATTTCTGATTCGCATCACAAATGGATTCTCACTAGTAGAGTTCAAAATGCTTTACAGTTCTGCATCAAGCACTAAAATAGTGCTGTGGGCTACAGAAGCAATCACTTTCTTTTCTTCTGCTTTCTTCTCCACACCAAAANTTCTGTTTGCATGGGGTTCTTTTGTTGTTGTTGGCTTGTTGGTTTTTTCAACTGCTCTAGTGTTATCCTTTCATCCAAATGGCACAAAAAAAAATAAATAAAAAAATATATATCCACAGAGAAAACACAAAACTCCACACACCTCATCCTCTACATCACAACAACACTGAAATAACGTTAGGTCAAAGAACTGTTATGTAACTCTAGAGCTTGTTTTGATTTTCTGGGCCATACAGTGGCCTGAAGTAATTTCCATCTGGAAGGGACACACACAGACACACACACAGGGCATTAAACAGGGAGAGAACCCTCTTGCAAAGGGCCTGAGCTAGCACCTTTACCTTCCAGGTGGTGTCTGGGAGCTTAAGCTGAGTGGGACTAGCAGGAAACTCTTGCACATGCTCTCTGAGTGCAAGAGATAGCTACAAACCCACTGTGCAGCCCACTGCCAACTTTCAGAACTTGCCCACCACCCCACAAACAAGCAATGCCACTTTTTGGACTATTTACAGAAAGAATCAAATGATAAATAGACCAGCATGTAAGTAAATTAATTTACTGCCCAAATCTAACAGGGGAAATACTCTGTTTTGACAATGACAGTACTAGCTACACACTAAGTTTTGAGTAGCTCATTTCCTCTCGTTACTTAACTATATTGCTTTATTCCTTTCTAGGTATAATTGCCAACATTTAAAAAAAATTATTAAATTTTGTCATGTTTTTTCCCTGCTGTCCACCAGATAGCAATTTTCTGCTGGATTAAACATCTCAAAATCCTTCAGGAATACATACATACTAACTAATTATTTGGAAAAAAAAAAAGAAAAGAAAAAGCTTTGTTATTTGGGCTTTGAACATAGCAGGAAGCTTTTGAATTAGACTGAAAAATCATGCAGTTAAATAATTTCCATATCAATCTCTTTCTCTTCTCAAAGCCCTGATCTACTATATAACAGCAGTATTCTCAAAAGTGCATGCATTTGTGTAGAATAGCTTTAAATGGAACTAATTAGGTAAGCACCATTTTTGATATATATTTAAGTCCTTTGATGAATCAAGCACAATATTTTTAGTTTCTCCCCAGCCCCTCACCCCCCATAAAAAAGTCTAAATAAAGGGAGAAGAACAAAGCAGAAAGTAAATGCATATATCAGAAGTTTATCCCAGATAACAAGTTTTGATATTTAAATAGCTCAATACTTAAATAGGATTGGGTAAGACTGTTGTAGATCAGATTAAGAAACTTATTTTCATTTGAAATACATAATGCAATGCACACAGTGGAATCAGGTCCCCATTTACATGGGTAATGAACTATAACACATTAACAGTAAAATACTTCTAAATATGATGCAAATAAGAACACACTTTATATATAAAACATCGACTTCCACATTCAACTCCAAAAATTCAGCTGCAGAAACACCAGCACTGGTGTGTCAACAGTGCCCTACTAAGTGTGCCAGGCTGAGCTGCAGCACATCATCCTTCACCTGCAAGACTGCACAGGGATGTGCTCATCTGCTTGGCAGCACAGATTGTCAGAACCCAGCACAATCCTTCTCCTTGGGCTCTTCTCATGCCCAACTCATCATTAGGAACAGGGAATTCTGAATGGTTCTTGGAAATGTTCCAGATATCCTAGAGAGGAGGTTTAGTCTTATTATTTTAAAGTTTAAAACGGATGCTGGTTTATTGACCATTGATTTGAAACAAGTTTCCTCAAGAGCTTTAGTCTTCTAACATTTTAGGCAAATTATTTTCCATGAAAAGCTAGCAGATTATCTCTGGGAGTTAAAAAGAACCATGTATCATGGACTTAACCATTGGATGACTACTAACTTTACCTTAGCATTGCCCATTTACACCCTTTGTCTTCAATGTGATAGTGTCACAAAGAAATGAACTCAGCTCAAACACAGGTTTTATCTTCATCTCTGTCACTGCTCTGAGATGGTCCTTAGGCAAATAATTTCTCTGTGTGCTTCAGCTTCCCCAGTGATGAGATGAGGTTACCATTTCTGATTCGCATCACAAATGGATTCTCACTAGTAGAGTTCAAAATGCTTTACAGTTCTGCATCAAGCACTAAAATAGTGCTGTGGGCTACAGAAGCAATCACTTTCTTTTCTTCTGCTTTCTTCTCCACACCAAAATCCAAACAAATAGTCTCAGTTGGAACATTTTATGGGTTTTAATACTTCATACAATGCAATTTATAGAATATAAAAATGTTAAAAGTTTACTTTTTGAGGAAGGCAAATAATCATAGAATCATGGAATGTTTAGGGCTGGAAGGGACCTCCAAAGGGCATCTAGTGCAGCCCCCTGCAGGGAACTTAACTTAACTAGACCAGGCTGCTCAGAGCCTTGGCCAACCTCTCCTTGAATATCTCCAGGGATGGGGTCTCAACCACCTCCCTGGGGAGCCTGTGCCACTGATCCACCACCCTCAAGGTCAAGAGTTTCTTCCTGAGATCCAGTCTAAATCTCCTCTAATTTAAACCCATTACCCCTCATCCTTTCACTACAGGCCCTTGGAAACAGCCCCATCATGGCAAGAGCCATGTTCTAAAAGAGGCAAACAAAACATGCTTTAGTGCCTAAGACAATGGTCTTTGTTCACTTTGGACACTTGTTAAATGAGCTCTCGTGGCTTCATCTTCAAATAATTTTCCATTAAATGGAAAATTAGAACCTATTTATGAACTTTCAATAAATGCTTCTGCATTTTCACAGATGACCAGGGTCCAAGGCACATACCAATCTAGGAGCTGCAGAAGGAACCACTGTGCCAGGAACAGACTTGTCTTTTTGCACATGCAAATCCATATAATGAAACAGTCACCAAATCCATCCACAGATTTGCCTATCATACTAATCAGGACATGCTGATAAACAACAACAAAAAGGCTAAATCCATTATTCAGAAGCATTTGTATGTAAGCAGTTGTAGAGTCACAAAGTGACAGGATCCAGTCACCGAGGGAGGGGCAAAATCCTTCCGTGGGAGCCACAAATTTATCAGCTGCTCTAGATATGGCACTTCACATAATTCCCATCATTCCATTGCTCACAAAGGAAGCACAGATTTCTGGATGTGCTTTGTTAATTCTGGACCATGACATTTGAATTCCAGAATGCAAAAGAAGCCACCACCACTAACCACTAAAAGTTTGGGTAGCAAGCAGTGACCATTCAATATCTGCTAAGAGCTTATCTGAAAGTACAGACATTAATGCAACTGAAAGCTTCACTGAATGAGAAACCTGAGCAACAGGCTAATCAAGACAAATTAATATAAACAGGTGATTAGTCACTCACAGGAAGTACAAGGAAACCTCCACAAATAAACCTGCACACAGAAGCTGAAGTATTCAAAGAACAGCAGCTTAGAAATTATATTTTCTCAGAGAACAACAAAATTCCTAAAGCTTGGTGCAACCAAATATACTGTAAGTTAGCAGTTATTTTTATTGCTTGAATGCAACTGCATTTACTGTGCTGTGTTTCTGAGCAGCTGCAGGTGTTGGAAAAATTATTCATTTTGAATATTTTATTTATCTGGAATGAAACAACCTAAAAAATTAATAGCAGACTTAGTACAGACCTATCTATTCATGCAGATGGAATGAGAGAAATTTATAACAATAACTTAAGAGAACTCCTGCAGCACAACTAGCAGTGCAATACATGAGACTAAAAAACAGTGTCTAAAATACTTTATGGCCAAATTCCAGCAGCAGACCAATCCCAAAAGAAGATGACCCACAATGCTAAGACCACTTCCAATTTTTAAGCCAAACTACTTAGAGGAAAGTACTTCCCCTCCCTCTTGTCTGTCTCCTCCAAGTTTTATTCCACACATGCAAGCTCTTGGAAAAATGGAGATAAAGACTGTTACCATGATTTCCTTTGCTCAGACCATCATGTTATGTAAACCTCCTTAAGAAATAAAAAATGTCTTCTACCTCTCTGTATTTCAATTTAATGCACTACTCAACACCTTTGCTACTGTGCTTATGAAGCTGCTTCTGAGAAGCTGTGAATTTATTTTACCTTCAAAGGCTTTTACTTTCTTATATACTACTTTTACCTAAACAACAATTCTTTCAGAATTCTAGGAGAATGTTTCGTCCCCCCCCCTCATCAAAGTTTAATTCCAACTATTGCTAATTTCGGCCTCATTAGTCTTTAACTGGAACTATTCCAATCCTACAGAAGCCTAAATGTCTTCACATGGTAAAGCCTCAGAGGCAAAAAGCTTTGCTTTCTCCTGCTGAATTTCATTTGCAAAAATGCAAACTGTACAGCCAGACACTCATCTTTTATATAATGGTTTACCAAATCCTATGAAGAAATCGTTTTTTGTGAGTGGATTACCACTCTCAAAACTTCATAGTCGAGACTGTGGCTTTTAACTATTCCAAGACTGCAATTTCTGTGAGGACACAGCAGGTGGTATGTGAAACACTTGAAGTCAGGCTGCTTACTAAGGAGTTTCCAGGTACCCTGGAACTGGTTGATGCTGATCACCACAAAGCTCAGGACAGAAAGGCACAGTTACATTATTTCAAGCTCATAGAATTTCAACAACTGTTTATTTAGCTAAGTAACATTAATAGCTCACTTTGCTGACTTTCTAAAACCATTTTTCAAACCATGACTGCCTGAAGACCTGGCTTTTACTGCTGGAGTTGCTGCATGGAAAGAAAGCCTTCACCTTCAAGATTATTTGGCAAGAAAAGTGGGAAACAAACATTTAAGGTCCTTTTCAGTGCTATTCAGAGACCAGGCTCCATGTAAAGCCAGTGTGAATTCTGGTCACAACAGTGCTCTCCCAAGGCACAATGCTCTGCAATTCTGTCTGCTGAGTACATTTAATGGCTTTAAAATGACATTTGACAGGTTTCATGAAAACACGTGTACATCAGAATATACAAAACAGCTGTTTCAAAATAACTACATCCACACACCCCGGGTGAATCAGCAGAAAGCCAACAGTTGAATCACACAGAAACTGCCTGGGGCAAAATGTTGAGCTTGTCTGTTGGTGTCTAAATGACACGGTGTAGCTGTTGAACAAGGCTGCAGTGATAGCTGAATAAATCTGAAGAACATGAAGCCCTCGTTCTTGGTCTGTGAGAGTATTATTACCCAAATGAAATGTTATTTGCCAGGAAGCCCTGAAGTTACTGGGTTGGTAATAGGTGCTCATGTATCATTAGATCCATTCACCTGCTGCATCAGAGGGTAGAGGAAAGGCTGAGAGACCTGGGGCTGCTTAGACTGGAAAAAACTGAGAGGGGATCATATGAATGTTTACAGATATCTGAAGGGTGGGTGTCAAGTAAAAGGGGCCAGTCTCTTTTCAAGGTGAAACACAGTAAGTTGCATCTCAACATGAGGAAAAACTGTGAGAGTGACAAAGCCTGGAACAGGCTGCCCAGAGAGGTTAAGTCTCCTTTCCTGAACACTTTCAGGAAAACTTGGTAGTTTCACAATATTGTAAATCAAATTAAAAAAAATAAGGGAAACATTGTACTTCAAATGATGTGCTAAACCTCTATCTCATCTATTGGGTACCTAAATATGGCTCATATGAGGTATAATAATTACATATGAGCCATAAGCCTCAGTACTGATGCATTTATTATTATCAGTATGCATATTACTCACAATTGTTCCAGGAATCATTCTGCATTATACAACCTTAGGAAAAAAAAAAGCAGCAGTACTGTAGGTGCTTTCCCACCTATTTCTCACTGTTTTAATCACAACCACCCAATTATGAAAATACCTTCCTGTGTTTTCATCACATACCTCAACCATAGAACCATTAAACAGCATCCTGGCTTGGCTGCTCTATCTCAAAGTTTCCATTTCCATTATCCTCACTTTTAACAGGATTTAGGTGTGTGTAATTACCTCAGCAGGCATAAGAAATGAAGTGCCTGTTGGTTTATTAGAACTTCTTCCTAAGTGCAAAATAGATTGTGTCAAGGAGGACTGAGAGTGCTGTGTGCTTTCACAGGCATATTACTTGAAAACATATGTTCAACAAAAAAAATAGCACTGAGAAAAATTCAAGACAGTCCATATTGGAAGCAAAAAATCTTAAGATCCTTTTCCTAATATCACACACAAAAAATCTGAATGCAAAAAAATTAAACACATAATTCCAAGCAGATAAGCTACATTTAGTGACTATTAAAAATAATGTGCACCATTTTCATACTGAAGTGGCATTTCTGTTCATTTTAATAGAGTCTATTGTAATTTAATGCCTATTATTATTATTAATATCACCACCAGTGCTCATTTTGGAGCATACACAGATGCAGCAAAGTAAGCAGTACTAGATTCCACTTTTACATCATCAACAGAATTGTTAACTACATTTGTATTACACAATACTTTAACATGATTTTTAAGCATCGAGTGACCACAGTTACTTGAAAAATAAATGGACTATGAAATAAGCACATTAAAAAGACTGTTACTCATTAAAGCTGGCAAAAAGAACCCATCAGTTGAGAAGAGCACTGTTTAACTTTTAGATTCCAGGTCAAGTCTAATATATCTATTTCCTTACATATGCTTAACACATTTACTAGTGTTGATGGCTTATGAGGACTTAAGATTATTAGTAGTGCTGCTTTCTAAAAAAGCAAATTCTAACCTTTAAGTGCAAGCCTCATTAATCTTTCAGCTGTACTTCCATTATTGTTTTGTTGCTGGCTTTTTTATTTTTTTTTTCCTAAATAGACATGGAACTTACTAGATACATGGAACAGAAAACATAAGAAGAAACAGAAACCTTATTTCCACACATGTCACGTTGTCCAGCTAATAAACAAATCAATAACTGCAAGTTCAGATTTTGCAACATTTCTTTTAGAAAATGGAAATAAATTTTAACACTTTAAAACTGTCAATAGTTTTTTAAACCCCACCAATTCTGCATGTGGTTGTCAAAGCCAAATGCTGCAACTTCTGCAGAGGCACAAGAAAAGTTCCTACACAGTTCCTACACTCAGCAGTGGAACCATTACCAAGACAGGAAAAGAGATGAGCTTTATGTCCATGGAACTTCAGTATGTTTGTTCTTGCAAAAAAAAATAAAATGAAATTAAAGATCTGCATTCACGTGGAGGTCTTTGTGGGTTGTGATACAAAGGGAATATATGAACCCACCCCCCAAAATCCTAGATTTTGCATGACTGTCTTCCCTTTGGAATAGTATCTGTGACTGCCACGTGTGCAGTTCAAGGGAAGCAAGCCAAGGCATTGCTGTGCCCACTGGAGGTCACAAAGACTGTTTGGTGTAATCTGCAGTTTGCTCTACAGTTTTCTGTGACCTTAAAAACTCAATGCCCTGTGTGATGCTACCTTTGTCTTGTTCTTAATGCTGGCATTTTGTGCTGCATCTAACTCCAAGAATCAAACAGAAGAGTGAGCTATACCTGGCTGCTTTTAAAAGCATACTCAGTAAAGCTGGGGGAAAACAAAAAATGCTGGACAAGGCTGGAGAGCAGCAGGGAGGGGAACCTCATGAAGTTCAACAAGGGCTAGTGTAGGGTCCTGCACCAGGAGAGGAATAACCCCCAGGCATCAGTAGAGGGGAGGGGATGACCTGTTGGAAAGCAGCTCCACAGAGAAGGACTGTGTTGGACTGCTGGTGGACAAGTTGCCCATGGGACTGCAATGTGCCCTCAGGGCCAAGAAGGCCAATGGTGTCTGGGTGTCAATAAGAATGGTGTAACCAGAAGACCATCCTGGCTCTTTCTCTCCCTCTCTATTCCACCCTAGTGAGGCCACCTCTGGAGTGCTGGGCCCAGCTGCAGGCTCCTTAGTTCAAGAGACACAGGAACTACTGTAGAAAGTCCAGCACAGGCTACAAAGATGCTGAGGGGACTGAGAGGAGCATCCCTGTGCCAAGGAAAGGCTGAGAGACCTGGGGCTGTTTAGTTGAAGAGACTGAGGGCATCAATAGCTAAAGCACAGGGGTCAAGAAGATGGGGCCAGACTCTTCACTGGTTCCCCCTTGCCCCATGATAGCTCTGGGTAAATTAATCAGATTAGGACTTGTAACAACTACTTTCTACCTCCTTCATATCTCAATTCATTAATCTCTTCCTGAGAAGAAGATGAAATCTCACATAAGAGAGGCAGACAAATCCTATATTCACATTTATGTAGTAGGGATGAATATGGGAGGTACAACAGAGGTAATACCCTGTGGAACACACAGACCATGAGAGTCCCAGCATGTCCCAGTGCATGCTTGTGAAGGCAGCACGCCCAGAACTAAGTAGTTAGCCAGCAAAAGAAACCAATCCCATAAAAAAACAAAACAAAACAAAAACCAACAAACCCCACAAAATACTCTAGTTGACATTTAAACATCTCTGGTGGAACAATATTTTTCTACAATGCTATCAAAATAATCATTCCATTCAGCTGCTTATTTGGAATCAGATCCTGGCACTCCAAGGAGGATGTTTAGCCTTAAATGTTTGGGTACTTTCTGAAAATATTTCTTTGTTTGGTAATTTTATTCTTTTTCCTCTCCCTGCCTCGTAGTTGGCAGTAAGAACGAACCAGATGGGGTCAGACATTCAGGACAACAGATTTCTTTTTTCTTCCTAAGAGACACTGTGCTATGTACTATACAGCATAAGTGCTATCTTGTGTTACTCATTCCTCACTAGCAAGACCAATTCAAATGATTTTTTTTCCATGGAACATCATGTTTGCTTCCACAAAGAAATGCTCTTTTTTCCTCTAGCTCAAACTTGCTTTCAATTTGCTTCATTCCTTTTTTGTTCTCCTACTTCTTTTGTTCAAGTTAATTCTTTTCCACTTGATATTGGTTTTGTGCCTGCCATTGTTGGTTTTATTGTTAATGAGTAAACACTCCAAGTAGTAATAATGAAATCCATTCAGTGATTCAGAACAATTGTAAGATGTAAATTACTGACTTTATCCTTTACTGGTTTCACCTGCACTGTTCATGAAGCTTTGTCCCATTAAACCTCCAGTTTTCCACAACTGATTCTATTTATATGCCACGTGGTAGGTCTTACACTGAATCTTGTTACTTTATTCCACTGGCTTTCTCTGTTCACAATCTACACTGTAATCAAATCCTACCTTCCCTGTTTGGGATGAAGTGAAACCCTCCTAGCACCTGCTTTCCTACAGATTTGGTACTGATGAAGAGCTGCAAGCTTGCACTGAAGAGCATTTGTAGAGGCCCGTGTGTTTGTGGGTTGCCTGGAAACTAACAAAGGATGAACTTCCACAACACTAGAAACAGTATAAACTCTTCTTTACTCAGCAATTAAGTTTTGCAAAGCCCAGGTCAACTTAATTATCCTTCAGATACCCATTTGATTACCTAAACTGGCTGACACCAGGCTCAAAATTAAAAGGGTAAGTGGAAGCAGACAGACACAGGGCCCATGTGGCTGAAAATGCTTCCCTTCTTGAGCCAGCCAGGCTAGAAATATCACTGCTGTTGCTCTAAGCTCCCCCTAGAATCAATTTATCCCCACATCAGGGTAAAGATCAAATATACATAGGAACTATCATGAAGTAATTGGACTGAATTATCTTTAATAGTGTATTTGTCCTCACGGTGACTTGAATTAAACTCTACATGACAGAAGAGTTTAAGTGTGGATCTCTGTTGGTAGGAGCTGGATTGGAATAATGAAACTTAAGGCTTTTTAGTATTTTTCTAATTATAGGCTGGATCCAGGCTTCATTAAAGGTAGGCTAATTGTTTTTTACAGAAACAAAGTTAAATATGAAAACAGCCTTTACCTTAATTTTTAAAATATTAAAATAACTAAAAATAGCACTTTTAATGAGTAAATTTGCAAAATATTGCAAATAAGCTTTGCCTCAGACTGTCCAATAGATTGCTGCCTTATTAACAACACCTTGTGAGAGGCACTTTCTTTGTTACCTTAATACATTTTGAAAAATAACACTTTTAGTGCCTTCTCTATTTATGACTCACTTATAATAACACAAGTGACTCATGCTGTCAAATTACTTTAGAAAATTAGTTTTTCCCTTCCTTGGGGGGAAAATATGATAATTTTCACTATTTTGTTACTCAGGGCAGTTTCTTACTATTTAAGAGATTCTCAGAGTTCTATTTTCTAACTGAAGCGTGTGCCACAAAAGACAAAAGCATCTCCCACCTCTTGTCTCTTTCAAAGATGAATACATTTGATATGGAACTATTATTTAAAACAACTGCCAGAACTTCAAAGGTTGTTTAGCAGTAAACTGTATTCCAGCTACCAGATTTTATCTAGACAATTCTGGGGTTTTGGGTGGGTTTTTATTTGGTTTGATCTATCTATCTATCTATCTATCTATCTAGGCAGTTGCTGTAAACTATTAACACATTTTATCTTAAAATTAACTACTATACATACTGTTTTAACAGCTGAGGAGCCTTCTGTTGCAGTGATTTTTGTCTGCCTCTCCAGTAAGGTGACTTTCTGTAACCTTTCCATGTGGTGCTTTCATGTACAGAATGTGAAAGGGTGTCCCCAGGTGGGAATTAGCTTGTGCAGTTGGGAATGGATATTTCCTGGGTCAGGAAACACTAAGTAGCTTTTTGTTTCTTGATAGCTTAAGACAGCCCCTCTGGCCACCTTTCTACACACACCTCCCCCCTGCCTCTCTTTTTTTTTTCCATGATGAAAGCAGAACCATTCACACAGAAAAAGATCTAAATAACCTCTGTACATACTGTAGTGTCTTGTCTTTGTTCTTGAAGACATGCCTGGTGATTCTGGAAGTCCTGAAAGGCCAGGTTCTGAAAGGCCAGCTGACCTCTTTCCTGTGAGGAAGCTGTGGCATCCTGATGATTTCCTCTGGCTACTGTCACAGATGAGGGCCAGTATTATCTGGCTAGCACCCATTTAACTTCAGGGTTGAGATCATCAGGAGAGCATCCTTAAATAGTATGTCAACCTGCCCAGCTCCTTTTTGCCTCCTCTTTTTTCTACTCTGGAACATCCTCACTAATGCTAAGAGTGGTTAAAGTTGGGAAAAAAAACCAAACCAAAACAAACCCACAAAAAAACCCAACAGAAAAACCCAAACAAGAACAACAAGAAAACAGAGAACTATTCTTCCTGCTGTTGTGAACCTTGCTGTAAAGCCTTTCTGTTTTAAACCCATCAAACTTACTGCCTCTGACCTAAAGGTCTTCATATGATTGTTCATTACTTTTCCTCTCAGTGTGTTTTAATGTTTCTTAGCCTCCCCTTCACAGGCCAAAATTCAGCTTTGATAAACAGAAATAACTTATAATTCAAGCAGTTTACAGATTTCTTGTCTATATCCTGCTTCTGTTACTTTCAACCCATTTGGGATTTCCTTTATTCCTTCTGCCACTTTCCCTAGAAAATCCAAAGCACTGCACAGTATCAGTGACACTAAAAGTCTCAATGCTGCCCATAATCTGATAGCACTGTAGGAGAAGCTGATCACCAACTGAACTCTAAGAGTTAGGTGAGCTCTGTAGTACAAACAAAAGAGAGTTTACTTTGACTCTATTGAGGTCTCCCTCGTTTCCTTTGTGAATGATGGTGCAGAAGAAAGTTCTTAAAATCCTGAGCCTTTGTTTGGGATGATAGGAAGACACCTGGTCTTTGAGAAACAGGCACTTATTAGGAGGCTTTCCAAGAAAAGACAACCAGCAAAAGTGAAGCAGCCTCTCTCATTCAATAGCAAAGTGTCCTGAATGCAGAGGTACATATAGGTACTGTGCACAGACTGTATGCACTCTACATTTAGAGATAAACCTAGGTAACATTAAGATGCTTAATTTATTCTTTTTTTCACTGTCTGCACTGGAAGATGGTTGTCAGCAGTGAGAATAACTCCGGGAAGTAGGAGAGTTCTAACACAAAATGTGAATGTTTGGCACTACAACCTCAGCTCCCCTCCATATTTGCTCTATGAAAAAACACTTCCTTATGGAAAACAGGCCTACAGAAAAAAGTCACAAGTGACACTGACATATCCATAAGCACAACAGCTTGAAAATAAACTTATTTATGCCAAGTGCAAAAGTAAAAGCATATAAGACAGTCTTCTAGTCTAAGCAGAACAGAACCAGCTCTTTAAAACACAACATGGCAACAAAGAAGAGAGAACTCAGAGCAAATGAATGACTGGGTGAATTACAAACATGTACACAAGTGTCTGCTAAATAGAAAACAGCAACTGCATCTTGCAATCTGTTTAGTAATGATGGCAAAGCAGACCCCACCACATTGCAATGGAGACAGTGAGCACACTAAGAGAACTGTGATGCTGTGCTGAGTTGTGAAGATGTGATCAATTGCAGGAAATAGTTTATTAATACAAACAGCTCTGTAGCTGGCCACCTGCAGTGGTAAACACAGCACCTGGGACAAAAATAGCTCTGCAGATAGAAAGGACACGTGGTATGAGGGAAAATATGGAAAATGGGTTACTGATGGTAAATTCACAGCTCAAATAAAATGATGTTAAGCATGAATCAAGGAGAAAAAAAATATGTTTCCATTCTTGTCTTAATTTTGCAGGCTTTAAGAGAAGAACCTGAGAATCTGTATGACCAAAGTTTGTGCCTGACATACAGAGAAGTTGTCTCTTTGAAGTCAACAACTGAAAAGTGAACCTAGATTCACTCAAACTAAATATAAAGCTGAAGTTTTTGAATTTTGCTAATAAAACAAATAACATATGGAAGATTTAATGTCACATGAAGACCTTAAGTCAAGTAACTGTTACTTATTAAATTACTAAATTATTTTATTTCCCAGCTTAAAAGTTGATGCATTTCTCATAAGTAGGGGGCCTTTGTTGTGCAGAAGATCAGATTAGATTTTTTAATAAATCTACCGTATGACCTTCAACCTTGAGACAATGAAGAAAGAGCTGGAAAATAATGTTTTCATCATATCACCAATACTGTACAGACTAATACAGGTATGTAAAGCTAAAAACATTAATAAAACTTCTAGTTGCCTTACCAGGATCACACTTAAAAGCAGAGGAATTGATCTGAGAACACATACCTTGCCTGTCAGCCAGACACCATCTTCAAGGCTTCTCCAAGTAGAGCTCCTACNGCCAGTATTATCTGGCTAGCACCCATTTAACTTCAGGGTTGAGATCATCAGGAGAGCATCCTTAAATAGTATGTCAACCTGCCCAGCTCCTTTTTGCCTCCTCTTTTTTCTACTCTGGAACATCCTCACTAATGCTAAGAGTGGTTAAAGTTGGGAAAAAAAACCAAACCAAAACAAACCCACAAAAAAACCCAACAGAAAAACCCAAACAAGAACAACAAGAAAACAGAGAACTATTCTTCCTGCTGTTGTGAACCTTGCTGTAAAGCCTTTCTGTTTTAAACCCATCAAACTTACTGCCTCTGACCTAAAGGTCTTCATATGATTGTTCATTACTTTTCCTCTCAGTGTGTTTTAATGTTTCTTAGCCTCCCCTTCACAGGCCAAAATTCAGCTTTGATAAACAGAAATAACTTATAATTCAAGCAGTTTACAGATTTCTTGTCTATATCCTGCTTCTGTTACTTTCAACCCATTTGGGATTTCCTTTATTCCTTCTGCCACTTTCCCTAGAAAATCCAAAGCACTGCACAGTATCAGTGACACTAAAAGTCTCAATGCTGCCCATAATCTGATAGCACTGTAGGAGAAGCTGATCACCAACTGAACTCTAAGAGTTAGGTGAGCTCTGTAGTACAAACAAAAGAGAGTTTACTTTGACTCTATTGAGGTCTCCCTCGTTTCCTTTGTGAATGATGGTGCAGAAGAAAGTTCTTAAAATCCTGAGCCTTTGTTTGGGATGATAGGAAGACACCTGGTCTTTGAGAAACAGGCACTTATTAGGAGGCTTTCCAAGAAAAGACAACCAGCAAAAGTGAAGCAGCCTCTCTCATTCAATAGCAAAGTGTCCTGAATGCAGAGGTACATATAGGTACTGTGCACAGACTGTATGCACTCTACATTTAGAGATAAACCTAGGTAACATTAAGATGCTTAATTTATTCTTTTTTTCACTGTCTGCACTGGAAGATGGTTGTCAGCAGTGAGAATAACTCCGGGAAGTAGGAGAGTTCTAACACAAAATGTGAATGTTTGGCACTACAACCTCAGCTCCCCTCCATATTTGCTCTATGAAAAAACACTTCCTTATGGAAAACAGGCCTACAGAAAAAAGTCACAAGTGACACTGACATATCCATAAGCACAACAGCTTGAAAATAAACTTATTTATGCCAAGTGCAAAAGTAAAAGCATATAAGACAGTCTTCTAGTCTAAGCAGAACAGAACCAGCTCTTTAAAACACAACATGGCAACAAAGAAGAGAGAACTCAGAGCAAATGAATGACTGGGTGAATTACAAACATGTACACAAGTGTCTGCTAAATAGAAAACAGCAACTGCATCTTGCAATCTGTTTAGTAATGATGGCAAAGCAGACCCCACCACATTGCAATGGAGACAGTGAGCACACTAAGAGAACTGTGATGCTGTGCTGAGTTGTGAAGATGTGATCAATTGCAGGAAATAGTTTATTAATACAAACAGCTCTGTAGCTGGCCACCTGCAGTGGTAAACACAGCACCTGGGACAAAAATAGCTCTGCAGATAGAAAGGACACGTGGTATGAGGGAAAATATGGAAAATGGGTTACTGATGGTAAATTCACAGCTCAAATAAAATGATGTTAAGCATGAATCAAGGAGAAAAAAAATATGTTTCCATTCTTGTCTTAATTTTGCAGGCTTTAAGAGAAGAACCTGAGAATCTGTATGACCAAAGTTTGTGCCTGACATACAGAGAAGTTGTCTCTTTGAAGTCAACAACTGAAAAGTGAACCTAGATTCACTCAAACTAAATATAAAGCTGAAGTTTTTGAATTTTGCTAATAAAACAAATAACATATGGAAGATTTAATGTCACATGAAGACCTTAAGTCAAGTAACTGTTACTTATTAAATTACTAAATTATTTTATTTCCCAGCTTAAAAGTTGATGCATTTCTCATAAGTAGGGGGCCTTTGTTGTGCAGAAGATCAGATTAGATTTTTTAATAAATCTACCGTATGACCTTCAACCTTGAGACAATGAAGAAAGAGCTGGAAAATAATGTTTTCATCATATCACCAATACTGTACAGACTAATACAGGTATGTAAAGCTAAAAACATTAATAAAACTTCTAGTTGCCTTACCAGGATCACACTTAAAAGCAGAGGAATTGATCTGAGAACACATACCTTGCCTGTCAGCCAGACACCATCTTCAAGGCTTCTCCAAGTAGAGCTCCTACATCAGGAGTGTTTCACTGCAATTTCGGGGAAACAAGGAAATGCAGCATAATGCAGGTGTCAGCAGCACATCAGAGAAATGGGGAAAAAAAAGATGCTGTTGAACAACAGCAAAGGTTTCTGTATCTATCCACAGGGGCTGTCCTGTGTCTTTCCACAAAAGCTATACTGCTGGCAGAGGATATCTGGAGATGTCCTGCAGGGAAAGGCCAAGGCTTAGGAAAAGCAGAGGTGCAGGTACTCTGCCACACAGCCCTTCTGCTTCTGCTGCAGCCTTTGCGTGCTCCCTAGTGTCCTGGAGGGGTTGTAAATATCTGTGGGTAGCTACTAACACCTTGGCTGTTACACTGGTCTAGTAGAAGTAAGGCAGCCTGTGCCCCTGAGGCCAACTTCAGTTCATAAAGGTATTTAGTAATAGCACTCTATAATTCTAAGAAGTACCCCTTTTAATGTTGCATTTCTGTATAATAGTATTATTATTCAGTATGGTTCCATGTAATACCAGGAACAGTAAATGTTTCCCTCCTTTTAAGTACCTGATTATCTGCCAACCACAGCTTAGCCAGCACGGGCTAGATTGTTAGCATGGCGGCCCCTTCTCTTTCAGGGATGATTTCCCTCCCTACAGCTGCCACAACTTCACTGGGATGTCACCATCCTTTATTTTAAAGCTCTATCTTGTGTCGCTTTGCCCTGTCCACAGCTGCAGACCTCCCCCAAGGCTGGGCCCAGACCTGGGGAGTGGTGTGAAGGAGCTGCCGGGAGGAGCTGAGGGGGAGCCGGGTGCGGGCCCAGGCCTAAGTCTGCTGAGGAGGGCGGCCTTGGGCTGCACCAGCCCAGCCCTCCTGAGGCCCAGGGTGAGCACGGTGTGAACTACTGCAGTACAGAAAAACACTTCTACACAGAAATACACAAGATATGAACTCTAAACTTTGTGGTATAAATTGCAGTGGTGACCGATAGCTATCACAAAGCAATGCAGTTCTATTTGAAAGTCAAACTCTCCTCCCCACAGTCAGGCCAGGGACCCTAAGTTCCTACCTGCTCAGCAGCAGGAGCTGAGAACAGCCCATTGTGCAGAGAACAGCCCATTTTCAGGGTTTTCTTCCATTTTTTTTAGAGTGAAAAATGTCTTGGAATTTGTTTTTCAATGAGAGTATTTTCAACTGTGAAAGGGAAGCCTGCTCCTGAGATTGTGCAGTATTATTCAGGTTTGTTCAGCCTGGAGAAATGGAGGGTCAGGATTGACCTTCTTACTCTCAACAACTCCCCAAGAGGAAGTTGGGGCCAGTTGGGGTTGGTCTCTTCTCCCAAGGAATAAGAGATAGACCCAGACTTGGTCCCTTTACATTCCTGAGTGCAGCACTGATTGTTTTGTTACCTGATGAAAAGATGTCAGCTCACGTAAGACATGTAACTTATACACATTCCCAGAAGCCCTTCTCCAACTTGGGGAAGCAAACACTTGGGGAGCAAATGAATAGAAAAAATAAAAATGAAAAACTCAGCATCAAATGCAAAAAAAAACCAAAAAACTTTCATTTTAGTTAATTAAAAAAAAAAAAAGTTAAAAAAAATCTTTAAATTTGCAGCAAGATGCTCAGAAAGATTTATATCCACCAATCCCACCCACACAGCAGTCACCCAAAAGACCACGCAAACTCCCAAAGGCTGGCAGCAGGTTGATTCCTGAGCCACACCAGCTCGTTATTTCATAAAATGGTTTTTATTTTTATTTTTTTTCCTCTTAAGTCCCCCCTAGCTCCAGCTTGTGGCAAATCACAGTTCATGAAGATGAGTGCCAGGAGGCTGCAACTACTTGCCCAAAGAGGTGAAATAAACAGTCAGCATTTGCCAAAGTACTCCCACCACTTGGAGTAGCTCATTTTTCAGGACATTCGGTGACAGACTTGTAGGCTGAACAGGAAAGAAAAGGAGAGCAAAACCTTTCCTGTAAACATTGCTGAAATGTTTATCACAGGAGCACTGAGGTATTCATAGCCCTTTCATTTGTCTCTGAAAGGATGTGGAAAAAGATGACATCTTTCCTTAAAAACCCAAACAAACAAAGTGGGAAGTCTGAAGAAACCTGGAAATTAAAGAGCTGCTTCTTTATTGCACTGACTGCAGCAGGAATTGAAGATGCTTAATAAAAACTGGGAAAAGCCCTGACAACAAATACTACATAAAAAACTGTCAAATTATTTAAAAACACCACACTAGCAGCAACAGTGAGTGTAAAAGCGTGAGTGTAAATACTGAATGGCTGTGGGAGATGAGCTACAAGTAACAGAGCTTACTGCTCAACTCTGAACAGTCCAAACACGACAAAGTTCATCACCAGCATACTAAAGGAACCTTACAAAGCTTTATTAAATAATACAGAAGCAAATTATCATTATTTACATCCAAACTGACAACTGTAAGTAACACTAGTATGTAAGGCACAACTTCTCCAAAGGTAACCAGTAAATTACACAAAACTGAACATATTAACCTGTAACAAAGTTGCCTTTTTTTTTTTAATTCTGCATGAAATTGGAGCTCTATGCCCTGAACTGTGCCTGCAGGCCACTCCTCTGACTATTTGTCCTTGTTGTGCTGCACACAGTATATTTTGCATCAAGTATTCTGTTCTTTGAAACAAAACTACTGCAATCATTTTTATTATGGTCCTTAGGACTGAGTTCAGACAGACAGAATATTAGTCACAATTAAAACTGTAACACTTGTTAAATGTAAACAAATCCCTTATCTGATAGCTGCAAAATACTGCTTATGGATTAATAGTCACTGTAATTATAATCCTCAAAATAAAGGATTCCAAATGAGGGAGGGGTGTGTGTTGGGTTGTTTTTTTGTGTGTGTGTGGGTTTTTTTTCCAGGGAAGTATTTTAGGACTTAGAATTTGAACCATGTTTTTCTTCTCATGTGTTGAGAACTAACTTAGAAAGAAGCTCACATCAACACACTTCACTGCCATCTTGTTCAGAAAGCAGAATACACCCAAGCACACAGTGATCACTCACCTGGTTTAGCAGAGCACTTTCTGATGTACCTGCAATTGTGCATTTTATATCTTAGCCAGTCAAGAAAAAATAAAAAGTCAACCAAAAAGTCCCCACAAGGCAGTGAAGTGCTACAATGTATTTTACAGACTTGAAAATGAGCACTTGTTACTAGGATGTTATGGTTAATGGCTTTGAAGTCTGGTCATACCAGTAACATGTTACCATATAGTTGAAGTGAACATTCTGGGTAGGACTGTCTGGGTTTGTACACAAACACACCAGAGACCTGCAGATTGAACCAACCAAAAAGGTCACTCCATGGGAAATAAACCACTTAAGATTCCAGTGCACCAGGTGACTAGTGGTAACAACAGGAGGCTCAGTTTTTATTGAGGTACTTCTGTGTATGAAATGACCCATATAAACACATTTATATATCAGAATGCAGGTTAAGAGAACTGCCTTCAGTGAAAATATTTACTACCAGAAGAAAGGTCCTCTTAGAAGGCACATGCTTTCACATTCTCAGTCCAAAAAAAAGTGCTTACAGTGACCAGAAAGGAATACTGCAGTTGTACCCAAAGGAAGCTGCACTTAGTTATGTTTTTCACTTTTGGCTGTTGCTATTGTTGTAAAAAAACTCCAAATGATTCACAGTTGTTCCAGCATTGCTAATATTAAACCAGCAAATTATGGTGATGTATCACATTGTAAGGCTAAACTTAAGAACATTTATCAGTGCAGTTCATTCCTGAGTCTTTGGAGCTCAAAATAAAAAACTAGCTCTTTGAAATGTACAATCCTTCATATTTTTTGGCTCATATTTGACCTGTTTTTGTATTTCCCTTTTTTAGAAAATTCATTAAAAAGTTAATTTTTACAAAAAAGTAAATAAAAAACCCTTTTATCACTATCACTTAGACATAACTTCTAGTTGCTTGAAGAGTGCAAGAAAGCCAGCTTAGCATAAACACCTCTTTGTCCAGTCTTCTTGTCAGCTAAGCACAGAACAGACAGAATAAGTTTGAGAACTGAAGCACTGTCTTAAAAAGTTAAATTGAAAGAGTTATTAATTTGAAAAAGTTAAATTATTTTGTTTCATAAAATAATTATGAAACAATTACATTTGAGATGAACATTGAAACTGTGAAAGTTCTTAAATTTGCTGTAGTTCAAGGCACTAGTGGATGAAGAAGCTGAGTCCTGCTGTCTCTAACGTGAACCATAATCAGTGCTCCAGAGCATGGAGGATGGGCTTGTTTTCCTGCTTGAGGACTGTGGACTGAAGGAAAGCCCAGGTGATGCAGAGAAACCTAAAACACAGTGGAAAAGGGGAAAATAAAACAAAACAATCATACTGGAGAACGGTGGAAGAAAGAAGCAAATAACTGCTGTTGATTGTATGCTGAGACACTCCAAGAGAAAGAACTCCTTTGCTCACTGCCTGTTGAAAAGACAACTTAGAAGTATCAAAATCTTCTAGGTCTTCCTTTTAGATACTTTAATTAAAGAGTTAATTATGTCTTCTGAGGGGAGCACAACACATTTCATCTCTGAAAACTCCATTTTCATTTGCCTTATTTGATCTGAAGTGTTTTTACAAACAGGACCACAGCTCTCCAAAACTAAATTACAGCTATAATAATGTGAATTCTGTTTGCACGGCCACTGTTGATGATTTCAGACCTTCCAAGTGAATGGGTATTTTCTGGTTATTTCTGAAAGTTTGATTGTGCAACACTGCAAATAGGTAAAATAGGGAATAAAATGTGAAGAAAATACAAGCTACTCCCTGAACAACACAATGAAGTGTTCCACAGATCTGTGTCCTTTGCCCCCTCACACTTGCCCCTCCAGCAGCCACTGTTTACACAGCCCACAGCACATGGGCAGACACAGCACAGGCCACAGCTCAGCTGATATCTCAAAACTTTGTTTCTGCCAAGCACACTGAGCCAGCAGCTCAGCTCTACTTCCCCTCAGGAGGAGCAAAATGGTCCAACTCTCTCCTCTACCCAGCTGGTGATTTGTGGGAATTCTTACACTTTTAACCCTCTCCTTATGTTCAAGATGGCTGAAGCTGGCAAAGAGCTTCTGAAGAATGAGCAATGGGTGAAGAGGAAGCTGGAGGCATGGGGCAGAAGGATGGTAAACAAGTTTCCTAGGAACTGGAACAGTGCTGCTTGTGGTGTAATTCAGCACACAGGCTCTCTCACAGTCATAGCTCCTGATGTTCAGCTCAAGCACGATAGCCAGCCTTATCAATTAGCACATTTATAACTGGGTAGCAGCTGCTTACTGTTATGGCTGTGCTGAGGAGTTGTCCTTGGGGTAAACGCTGGATGACTGCGCTCTTCTTTTGGTGAGAAAACTGCATGATAAGCTGCAAGATATGGTGAAAAAAGAAACTAAAATAAAACAAAACCCTACTACAACAACCAAAAAAAAAAAATTCACATGGAAATTATTCCTTTACATCATACAGCTAATGTACTGCAAGAAGTTATGGGAAAAAAAATGTTTCTATGATCTTTCATTCTCTTACCTACAATCATAACAGCTGTTCCTGCTAATAGTGCAAAAAGTGTGAAGAACATTACTTGGTAAGAATCAAGGAAGTGCTGGAATAGACTGGCTCCATCTGTAGAATTGATTGAAAGGAGACAATATTGAGTGAAAAGAACATCTTCTCCAATCTGCTTTGTTAACAGGTCTTAAACTGCAATTACCATAAGGTTTTTCTTTATAGTAAGTGTAATCAACTTAGATAACACGACTTTGATTCTACTATTTCTAAAGCAGTTTTCAAAATTAGCCAATAAAAGCTTTCCAAAATAATAAGTCATGCTTGAGAGTAAATAAATGCAGAGAAAACAAAAATTAATTTCAGACACTTCACCACTGGGATATTTATGCCAACTTCAGAGTATTTTGGGTTAACCCAAAAGGAAAATGCATTCAGTTTCGGTCATATTGAGCAACTGTAGTCAAATCTTCTAATCCCAGGGAGCAGCTTACACGCCTGGCAATGGTAATGATAGCTGCCAGCTCAGCTTTTAAGCACACCAAGTTGTATAATCTCATAAGCATTAATGGAAGTTAGAGGTTTATTCTCACATAGGAAGTCTGGAGATAAACTTACGTCTCACTGGTGCACTGCTTATGTCAGTCAAGTACATCACTGTCAGTGGGATAGTGATAGACTGGTCAGTCATGGGACTGGAGATCATCAGAGTGGTTGATAGGGATCCCTGGCTCAGAACTCTGGGATCAGACAGACTAACAGTGTAGATGACATAACTAGGCAGCCCATAGGATTTCTCTTTCTCTAATACCTTTACTGTTGGTGATCCACATTTCACCTGCCAAGGAAACACAACCAACCTGAAACAGATTTCTTGGGAAAGCCATGACACGGGTCATAAATATGTTATTCCACAGAAACACTGAGCAACTCACTCCTCAGCATGAGTCAGGCTCAGCTGTAACTCTGCAGTGACCTGCAGCACTTCACTCCTCTTTATTGTCAAGGTTGTGCTATTTACTGCCAGTTTTGTGAGTCTGGGCTGACCCCATGGAGGCAAAACTCAAAGTATCCCTCACTGGGCCACCTGAACCAGTCAAACAAGGAAGTGTGCAAGAAACTACCCCTCCTGTTGAGGATCAGGTTGATTTTGTGCTTCCCCACCTGTTAACACATCCCAGCCATCACAGGTGAGCCTGGCACATTTCTGCTACCCCAAACCAAAAGAGAGACCTGAGGAGGTGTTTCCAAACCATCTCAGGAACAATCTTGGTATGATAAAGGTGGTTAGAAAGCTGAGTGTAACAGTTCAAAAGACTTTCAACTGAGTTGTGATACCTATCAGCAATACACTCACCTCCAGGGTATCAAGAATCTCAGTGGCACCAAATATTTTCACATCAGAGCTTGGGTAATGGTTGCTTAAGAGCATTTCTGTTTGGTCAGCATAAAACCCAGGATTGAATGGCACCTCAGTGCCAATCTGCTCCCCTGAGAAGTGGATGCCTTGGATGGAAGCCGTGACTCTCAGTGTGGTTTTACTCATGCTGAGGTGCTTCAGCTGCTTGTCAGTCAGTCTGTGCATTGTGATGGAACATGTGTAATGTCCTACAGAAACAAAATCAGTTTGATGGTCAATTGCTCATCATTACAGTTTTTTCTCCATGCACAATAAAATTTTGGAGATATATTTTGAGAAAAAAAAGTATCAAAATTAAACAAATAGCAGATAAGGAGGTGAACAGGACAGTGTCTGCTGGCCCCAGCAATCCCAGTAGTACAACAGCAAAAGGGATTTCTTGTCCCACAATAAATTATCATGGTAAAGCCACTAAAAAGGCAGTTTCCAGTCACATTCTATTTTAATATACCTATGAGACTCAATTCCACTTTGAATATAATATTTATGCTAATATTGATAGAAAGGCTTTACTGAAAAGAAAAATCAACATCCTATTTCATATTCTCTTCATCTAATGTTAAAATTTCAAAATGTGTTACCAAATTTTCACATTTACACTATTCCTCTCATTTTAATCACTGAGGTTAGTTATGCTGCCATAACTACAGTGGCAGGGCCATCATAAAACACAAAGAATATTTGACTTGTAAAGCCTAATTTGGTGAAAACTAAAGAGCCTTAGTATACAGACATTAAAACTCATGATTGCATCTCTTATCCCTCAACTTCCACTGCATTTAAGCATCTGCTAAAGGCAAGAAAACACCTAAAAGAGCTACTAAATGTTTACAGTTGCAGAGATACACAATTTTGGAATATTTGTCACCTGAGGGTTCATTTTCCCCAGAGGAAGGAGGAAGTGTTTTCCTCGCACAGTTTAACAAAGATAAGGCCCAGTATTCTTTTCTGTATTGTTATGAACAAGGTGATCTATTTTTTGTGCAGCTCAGCTGGAGTAAAAGATGGCAGCTGCAAGCTCTATGACGTGTGTGACCCCTATCTAGGTGTCTAGGTGATCCTGCTCTGGTGGAGAGGTTGGACTAGATGATCTTTAAGGTCCCTTCCAATGCAAACCATTCTATGATTCTACCACTATAGCTGTAAAAAACATATGCAATGGGCTGCCACTGATTTATGGCTTCCTCTGAAAGCAAACAAATGTTTTTATCATGCACAGAAAACCCTGGAGTTAAACGAGTTACACATTAACACTCCCTGAAGTCTAAGGTGCTGCACAGCAACACTCAGAGGCTTCCAAATGAGATGGGTCAAAGGGCATCTGTATTATATTGGAATTCAAAGTGTCTGCCTGGAATGTGGCATCTTGTCTCATCTTACCTGAAACTGCATCAAATCCAGGTTCTGCCATAAAAATGTCACGTGCTGGGTGAGCACACACTGGTCAGCACGCAGTGGCCCCAGAGCACCCAGATAATCTTGGGCTCCCACACCCTGCTTGGCTCCATCGGTGACCTGCACCGCCAACGCCGCAAGGTGAGCCTCATGTTCGTCCCCACAGGGCACACAGATCGGGTGACACCTCCTGCCCAGACTTGGGCCTCGGTGTCATGTGGGGACCCCTGCTTTAACCACCTGCTTCTGTTTCCCTCCACCTAGATCCTGGCCAGAGTCTTCAGCCGCACTGCCTTGGAGAGCTACCTGCCACGGATCCAGAAGGTTGTGAGCTGGGAGCTGCGGGGCTGGTGCATGGAGCCGGGCTCCATCGCAGTTTATTCCTCCGCTAAAACCTTAACTTTCCGCATTGCAGCTCAGATTCTGCTGGGGCTCCGCCTGGAGGAAAAGCAGTTCAAGGAGCTGGCCAAAACTTTTGAACAGCTGGTAGAGAACCTCTTCTCCCTGCCCCTCAACATACCCTTCAGCGGGCTGCGCAAGGTACTGCTGCCTGCCCCACTCCCTCTGCGTGGTGACAGGGGCCCAGACCACCATGGCATAGACCTCCCATCCCCAGGCCTGCCAATGGTTGCTTCCAAGGACCAAGGGCCAGGACATCTACACCACCCTGCTCCATGTCTAAGGGCCTGGTCTTGTGCCCACCCCAGCTATCTCCATCTCTNCAATAAAATTTTGGAGATATATTTTGAGAAAAAAAAGTATCAAAATTAAACAAATAGCAGATAAGGAGGTGAACAGGACAGTGTCTGCTGGCCCCAGCAATCCCAGTAGTACAACAGCAAAAGGGATTTCTTGTCCCACAATAAATTATCATGGTAAAGCCACTAAAAAGGCAGTTTCCAGTCACATTCTATTTTAATATACCTATGAGACTCAATTCCACTTTGAATATAATATTTATGCTAATATTGATAGAAAGGCTTTACTGAAAAGAAAAATCAACATCCTATTTCATATTCTCTTCATCTAATGTTAAAATTTCAAAATGTGTTACCAAATTTTCACATTTACACTATTCCTCTCATTTTAATCACTGAGGTTAGTTATGCTGCCATAACTACAGTGGCAGGGCCATCATAAAACACAAAGAATATTTGACTTGTAAAGCCTAATTTGGTGAAAACTAAAGAGCCTTAGTATACAGACATTAAAACTCATGATTGCATCTCTTATCCCTCAACTTCCACTGCATTTAAGCATCTGCTAAAGGCAAGAAAACACCTAAAAGAGCTACTAAATGTTTACAGTTGCAGAGATACACAATTTTGGAATATTTGTCACCTGAGGGTTCATTTTCCCCAGAGGAAGGAGGAAGTGTTTTCCTCGCACAGTTTAACAAAGATAAGGCCCAGTATTCTTTTCTGTATTGTTATGAACAAGGTGATCTATTTTTTGTGCAGCTCAGCTGGAGTAAAAGATGGCAGCTGCAAGCTCTATGACGTGTGTGACCCCTATCTAGGTGTCTAGGTGATCCTGCTCTGGTGGAGAGGTTGGACTAGATGATCTTTAAGGTCCCTTCCAATGCAAACCATTCTATGATTCTACCACTATAGCTGTAAAAAACATATGCAATGGGCTGCCACTGATTTATGGCTTCCTCTGAAAGCAAACAAATGTTTTTATCATGCACAGAAAACCCTGGAGTTAAACGAGTTACACATTAACACTCCCTGAAGTCTAAGGTGCTGCACAGCAACACTCAGAGGCTTCCAAATGAGATGGGTCAAAGGGCATCTGTATTATATTGGAATTCAAAGTGTCTGCCTGGAATGTGGCATCTTGTCTCATCTTACCTGAAACTGCATCAAATCCAGGTTCTGCCATAAAAATGTCACGTGCTGGGAAGTCAAATGCATCACTGTTAAAATCTAGATGGCAACTGATAATGGAATGTGGCTGTAACTCTGCAATGGCCTCAACCTGAGCAGGCAAGCACTCCCCTAGGGGAAGAAAAAAATTAACATCTCTTATTAATTAATTAGAAAATAAAATAGTAAGCAAATTAATTAATTAAAAGCAAAAACCATGGCCTGAAATATTGGGTGATTCTGCCAATTATTGTGATATTCTTAAAACAGCTGAAACTCACAGACAGCTGTCCTACCTCAGGTCTGGTCCCAAAAAGACAGCAAATAAAAATTTTATATGTTGTGGGGTTTTTTTTGACAGGAATAATTTATTTACAGGAAAGAATGAACTAGAGAGAATATTCAGCTCAGATGTGTCTGTTGAATAACTTACATGATCCTGGGAGTCTCCATTTAAAATTTAGCATCTGGCAAGTTAGTTTTTTGGTAGACTAATAATTTACATAAGGCACAATAAAATACTATTTGAGCAAGGACTAAATGTTAATCTAAAACCTAAAAGGAATCACTATCAAACAAAATACAGCTTATTAAATAGAGGACACAATATGATGCTTAATCTTTGTATTGATTCTACCAGCTGTTAGATATTCTGTAAAATATTCTGTGAAAGATTTGAGGTTGATAGCTACTTAAAATATGATCAGTAAGAAAAATATAGTTACTTGGAGAATTAAATATATATGGAAACAATCCACTAGTCTTCTATTAAGTGATTTTTGATATAATCAAAGATGACACTTCTATTATCTATCCATTTTATTAATTGTAAAATCTTAACAGTGCCCCAGAACACCCTCCAAATTCTGTAACATGGCCCTAAGATTCTTCTAGAGCTCCTGGAATTACAGAAAATTGCTAGATTTTCTGAGAAATCTTTCTACACCAGCTGCACAGACCCTTGAAAACAAACCAAAACACTGAAACACAAACCAAAGCCATCTGTCATGAATATACAAGCATGCAATAAACAATTTGTACACAGATTTTATTTCCATCATACCTTTCAAATTTTTCTTTCTTTCCCCAATTAAAACTGTTACTTTTGAGGCAGCAACTCCTTGTAAGCTGGATTTCACTCCACTGACAGGCATCACTGTAGTCCGCTGAGGTGTGTTAATCAGTATCTGGAAAAAGGATGAAGTGGAAAGGATGAAGTACATTGTTATCAAAACCTGTTTAACTCATAGAAATTAAGTCAAAACCCATCCGGGAAGATTGTGAAACTGACACCTCCTTGTACATAAAACAGAAGATTCCTAGAGGTTGTGTTTATATTAATAAGAAATCTGTCATTTTTCTGATTTCAGAAACTGCCTTTCAATGCAATTTAAGCCAGTAAAAACATTTCTTCTTTCTAACCAAGCCCCATAAGTTAATAGGTATAAAGATCTATGTCTAAATTTCATTTAAATAAAACGTTTAGTGCATGTGTTAGCTGAGGCAGTGGATTGTGTCAACAGTATGACTGTACTGTAAACAAACCAAATAATTTAAAATGTAATTGAGCAGTTTTGATTGTGAACAAATCAAATAATTTAAAATTTGAGTAGTTCTGATTGTAAACAAACAAAACCATTTAACATTTAATGAAGCTGTTCTGATCAGTGATGCATAGTAATAGAATACAACACTTTTAGAAAGTTCTTGGTGGCATCTCATCCTGCAGTGGAACTTCATTCATGCGAGCAGCAATACTCAAAAATGGTTTAGCATCTGGAAATGACTCAGCCAAGCAAAGGCATCAATGCACAACATAAGGAAACTAGAGGATAAAAATAGAGACTACTATGCTAAATTTTCCTCCTTAACACAGATGATATAAAAAAATTAACCAAACCAAGACATTGCATGTCTGGACACATACCAAATATTTTCCACCCTTTTTTTTTTTTCCCCAAATGCTTTTTTCTCAACATTTATAGTAAATAAATCAATCAATCATAGAATACATTTTTGATTGTCCACCCGAAGCAAATCAACACCAGCAGTTCTGGCAGGACTTAACAGCACCTCACCTCTCTGTATGTTTTAAGTGATCCAGGAATCTCGTAATAGACAGTGACAACACCAGAGTCCCTGGCCACTGCTACGCCGGTCCTGGAGTCAACCTGAAGAACACTGCTTGAGGAAGAGCTCCACACACCCAGCAGGCCTGAGAAGACACCATTTGGACACGGTTCAAGCACATTATGCATCTCATCACCACTGTCTGTCTGTGGAAACCATGGCTACACACACTGCTACACACTTGGTTCTAGGGTGTCACGGGAGAGAAGGCTGGCAGCCCAACACCAAACTGACTTTTCTGACAACCCGTTCACAACAAGAATCAAATACTGGAGCAAAGTCAGACAGTCCCGGCTCTCCACAATTCCCATAAAATACAAGCCTTTCCAGCTAGAAGAATTAAGATGTCTGAAGTCTGACACTAGTGGATTCAATACAAGCAACATACTGCACGGTACCATTAAAATTAGACGATATGATCAAACCTATTTTTATCATTAACAAGACCAGTGACATTTGACTCTGAACAAACATCATTAATGATGCATTGAGTTTGGCTGAGAAGGAGCAGCCCTGACAGCAAATGAGACTGCAGAGGACAGCAGCCAAGCCCCGCTTACCTTCCTGGCTTCGCAGAGAAGTGCTCAAGCAGAGGACATCTCCTACCCCCACGTCCAGGAGCTCTGGGAAGATGGTGTGTTGCACGGGCAGCGGGACGTAGTCGGCGATTCCGCTGTGCTCTGCAGCCCACACTTTGAGCAGGGTCAGCCCCACGTTGACTGTCCGGATTACAAACGTGTTGTTCGTGGCTCCCTTCCCAACCTGCACAAAGTCGTCTCTGCAGAGCAAAGACAAAATTCTGTAGTGAGGCAAGGTTGCTAATGTCATTATCAGCACAATAAATAGCAGGGTATGGAACTTTCTTTGGATGGTTGACATCTTATTTTCATGATGGTTATCTTCTAATTATGTCTGATCAAAGAAGGAAAATACAAACATTTAGGTGCTACTGAGGCAAATGCCAGTTCTCACATTGTTATGCTGAGGAAACACTGAGGTCATAATTATGAACAAGAACTACTTCCTAATTTTAAGAACCACAGAACTTTAGAATAGGGCACTCTGTCTCTTTTTCCTTTTCTCTGGGAATTAAGAACCAAAAAAAAAAAACAAACCAAACAAACCACCAATATGTAGCTTTCCAGCCATAACTTCAGAAATCCAAATCACATTTTATTGTGAGTTCTGCTATATATCAAGATCCAGCATTCCCGAATGCACTGATAAAGGGAGCAGCATCCCCAGCACAGTGACTGCCACCCTGAGATAGTGAAGGCCTTGGCAGCAGCAGAGCTAGGTCACCACAGTTCTCTTGTGGCTATTTTGGACGCTGGGAAGTTTTATCTCGGGGACCTCTGTGTGTGACAAATTCCTGCAGACCATTTAGGTTGGAGAACAAGAAAATCTTGCATTCAGCTCTTTTTTTTTATTTTACCTTTTAAACATGATCGCTTTGCTCTAACTGCAAGTGCTCCACAGAGGAAAAGCTGTTACAGTAATGGAATTAGTGTTTTGTTTTTACTAATGACCAAAGAAGGTTGGTTGTATAATATTTGATCTTTGAGGCAGAGACCAAAAGGCCTTCTGAGGCTTGGCTCTGCTGTGCAAAGGCTGTATCTGAAGAGACAGCCTCTGATCCAGAATGTTCAGCACCTTATGTAAGACCTGAGTCAGTGCAATAAAGCACTCGGAGAAGAGAGGGGAGGCAAATGCTCCTCAGATCCATTGTTTCCATAGGCCTCTGATGTATGCAATCTGATGATTCAGAGTCACTTAAAGCAGAAGCATATCCCAGCATGTCCCACTGGGGATCATGCTTATCTGGGCAACTTTCCACTTGTCAGAGAATATTGATTGCTGACTGGAATTCTTCCTTCTGCTATGGTGCTTCTGAAGACCACTAAACCAAAATCCTTTCTTCACCAATCCTAATCCAAGCTATATCTTCCCTTGATGTTTTTGGAACAATCTTTGTTCCTTGCTGTGGCTGGGCTGTGTGTGTTTGTTTTGTTTTGGTTTTTTTTTTTCTTCTCTCTAAATAACACCCATGATAGATACCAACCTATTTGTTGCAAAGTTGAGCACACAATTATGCGAATGAAAAGTATCTCCAGAGTTATCATGAAAATGGACTGTAAATGTCAGTGTCACACCCAGGGGGAAAGCCAACAGTGCTTCTTTGCTTTGTGTGTGCAGAATAGGGCTCATGGAGATTCTTAGGTATGAGATGGGGTAGACCTGTGAAAACATCAGCAATAAAAAGCAAAATTAAATTGCATTTTTGATGCCTCTATAAAAATAATCTAAAAAGGTTCTTGTTATGCAAATATACAAAACTTCCTTTATGAGCCATTTGCTCTAGGTTTAGCCATATGACAGTACTGAGGCACAGAGCTTTTATTACTAGTACCTATATTTCACAGAATGATGGAACAGCTGGGGTTGACAGGAATCCCTGGAGATTGTCTAGTCCCACCCCCTACTCAGGCTGGGCTACTGAAGTCACCCAGGATCACATGCAGGTAAGTCTTAAGCATCCCCTAGGATGAAGGCTCCAGTGTCCCTGGGAAATTTACACAACAGCTGCCACAAAAAAAACACACGTGCTGTCTTATGTTTAGACAATTTCAGGTGTTTAAATTTTTGTGCTTTCCCTCTTGCTCCGTCCTTGAGTACCACTAAGAAAAGTCTGGCTCTGTCTTCTTTACACCCTCCCACCAGATATTTCTTTATATTTTTCTCTAATAGCACTGGGAATTGAAGGAAGCAATAACAATGTAGAAACACACATCATGGACTTCAGAGACTGTTATCCTAGAAATTAAAACTGCTAAGGCTCCCTGGATACACAAGAGAATGAGCTGTCCCTAGACTTCTCTCCCAGTGTAATTCACTCTCCAGTTAGCAGAGCAGGAGCAACTTGCAATGTGTGAGAGTAAAGGGATGAAATTGTCCCTGTTTCCCTGACTCCCTTGTGCCAGATGAGAAAGACAAGATGACACAGGCAGTTTCCAACAGCCTTAGCTCTGATTATCTGTATGTGCTCAACCCCCTACCCCCCCATTTTTGCAGTAACACTTCAATGAAGAAATCTGCCTGAAGACAAAGACTTCAAAACCTTTTTTTTTTTTAAATAAGATATTAATTACTATTCTTGATTAACTTTTCTATGTTAACTAGCAAAGTTACCTAACAAAACCAACTACTGTTGCAGCTGTTGGAAAATAAATAAAGGAAAGATAGAGCAAGCAAAACCCCTCAAATATATCAAGAAAACTATTTTAGAACAAGCCCTCAAGCTTATCTTGTAGGAAAATCCCTTTTTTCTGACCTAAAAGGCTCAGCTAAAACGTAAAAGTCTGCCATCTGAAAATGTACATGTCAAAACTTAAAAGGGAAAGGACAAATTTGGCCTCAAGCAAATAACATCTTTGGTGAGTATGAAAAAAAACCAAAGCCACAAACAAAAACAAAACCAAACCCAAGAGTGTTGAGAATATCAGTGTATGCAACTGTCTACTTCACAGGCTGATGGAATACATAACCACCAGGGTGTGTAGTTATCTGCCCAGCTAGCTGAGGTTACAGGCTGACAAAAACAGCATTTCACTATGGATTTTCAAGCTTGCTTTACTTAAAAATCTCCAGAAACTGTCCCACAAGGGACAATTGCTAAATTTAATATTGATGAAAAGCAGCTATTTACTGTTAAAGCATCTCAGTTCTTAAAGTATCTTTATTTAAACAGAAATGTTGATCTGAGTACAGATGATTTTGGCAAGTGCTGAGCTTGCTCCCATGCTAAGCACAGTCACTCCAGACTACTCCTGTCCTCCTTGGCTTATATAAGATTGCCTTTTTTTGAGTAAAGTTGAAGGTCTAAGTGGGAAGTGCTGCTGCTGCAGTAGTCTCATTGTTAATTATCTACAGTTGTAAATAGACAAAACAAGAAGTTATGAAAGGAAGGACAGTGTGAAGGAGAGAGCTCTGCCTTAGGATGACACAACAGATTCAAGCTCATGTCCTGCTCTCTCACAAGTTTTTCTACATGACCTTCAGGAAAACCACTCCAACTCCCAGTTCTTCATCAATAAAACTGAGGCAGCAGCAGCACTGTATTACCTCACAAGGTTACTGTGAGGTTAAAAGTATTATTTCCATAAAAGTACTATAGTCCTAATAAGTACAGGAAAACAAATCAGTTGGACAAGATGCTGAACTGAGATGGTTCTTACTACAAAGAGCTCACAGGCTGAATATCAAAGTGCACTGACACCACAGTTCTGTGATATCCTGTGCACAGAAAGACTGCACAAAGGGGATATTTCACTTCAGTACCACTATATGCTGACTAGGTGTCATCTGAGACAACCCCAAACACATTAGATGTCTTTCACTAGCCAGATGCAGCTGTGAAGGGAAGAAACAAGGTCATCTAGAACAGAGCTGTAGGAATTCACTGCCATCACCTAGCAGCAGGAGTGGCATTAGTGGAGCTAAGCCACCAGTTCTTTTTTCGTTCTCCACCCAGGAGGACAGACCTACACATTGTCCTACAGATAAAGCTGCACATTGTGGTGAAAACAAAATTCAAATAAAAAAGGAAAAACAACCATCATGCCATTTCACAGTGATTATAATAATTAAACTTTAAAATACTTGTAGGTCAGCTCTTAATTATACATCTTCTACCTTTAGTTGGGACACAGGAAAGATGTTGACAGAGTAAAAAGGGGTAAGAGGAGGTGGAACAGTGGGTATCTTAAGGTTCATGTTCCTGGTGTAGAAAGTTCTTGGCACAAGAACTTTTGAAGAGAAATAAAGGACATAAGATTCCCTCATGTCCTAAGTGCCCAACCAGTAAGATACATTAGACTTCATGTAACATTGATCAACAGATGAAGTTTTAAGAGAGAAAGATGTTTCATTAGTCTGGAAACAAGACAGTTTTGCTACAGATCTGTCCTTCCCTGAAGCACCAACATTTCAATGGAACTCAGGCACATAGGGCAGCAAAATTATTGCCTCTGATAATAGAGACTATTCCTGTGCAGAGATCCTCATTATATATAAAAGCTGAAGGTCAGGGAAACAGTGGAGAAAATGAAATTTTGGGACACTGCACAGTTGCATCTCTAACATAACGAAAATCTAGGTACCATTTACCTCCCAACAAATGCTGCATTTATATTCAATACTCCAGATCCTATTCACCTTTTTCACACATTGCAGAAAAGCACATTTATGACATTTGCATCTTTTTCTATTTTAACTCCTGCAATTATCAACCTTTGCAGAGATTTTTAGGACAACCCTATTTAAAAAAAAAAGTTTTCAAGGTGCATGCACACCTTTTTTTTAAAAAGACACCAAATTTAAGCATTTGCTGTGATTTGATGTTTATCCATTAGTACACGGGAGTTATTTTCAAAGCTCAGAATGATTAATTTCTGTACTTCACCTTTTTCAGGTCAAGTTCAAAATGTGCAGTTAAGCCTCCCTGTCACAGTAGCAAAGACAGACTTCTGCCAGAAAACTGCCAAGGGAGACAAGTGACACTACCTTAACAGCAACTACAATGGTCTGGTTGATCCCAAATGGTTCTTGTGAAATCACTTCAATTGTTGATGATCCTATCAAAGACCCAGAGTGCAGGAAACCTCTTCCATCAACTTTTACAATAGGAACTTTGTCATGCCCATCCAGGACACGGTAACTCAGAGAAGCCACTCGGTCCCTAAAGAAATCAAGTAAAACAGAAAAACAAAAGAATCAGGAGATGCCCTTAAAGGAGTTCAACCATATTTGCACCAATACATCACACAAATCTTAAAGACGGCTGTTTGGTATGTCTTTTTTCCACGTGTCTGCAATAAAAGCTGAAAAGCAAGAAGAGTTTATCCAGTCTCAGGTGGAAGAACCTCCTCTTGGGTTTGGGCACTCATGGCAGTCGTGCTTCATCCACTGCCCAGCAGCAGCATCACTGACATCAGCATGACTCCAGCCAGTAACAGCCAGGGCCACAGTGTGCAGCTTCTGCCCTCATTTGCTGTAAACAATATTTAGAGGGAAATTAGTCTGCCAGGCCCAATGCTGTATTAGAGATAAAGTCAGGGACTTTCATCAGTTTCCTGGAAATAGTTTTGTAGACAAGGCTGATTTTTTGGAATAACTATTACCATGGTATTTGCATATTAATAAAGTGAGTGAATAAATAAACTGTAATTAGTGGGCATTCTGAAACACTGACTACTTACTACTACACTTAAAAGTATCACTTATCTCATCTAAAATACCTGCAAATAATTTCTTTTTATCCTCCCAAGCACCTCCATTGAGATAGAAATACTCAACTTTATCCTAGGAAAGAAACATTAAAGCTGGATTTAGTTGCCCTTTTCTTGGCAATAGTGTAATTGGTTTTGGTGGAGGATTTCAGACAGAGGGGCTCCAACATCACATAGTGAAGATAATGGGACAAAGAAATGTACAAAATGCTATCTAGAAACTCAATGAGTAATTAATCAGAAAAACTGCTCAGAAGAGACAGCAAAACAACATTAGTAAATGACTAAAAATGACAGGGCTCCTACCTAACTATTTCAAAAGCAGATGCTGAATCACCATGGTCATTGGAGCTCCAGTGAAACTAAAGGTTCCCTGTCATCAAAAAGTAAATACATCTACAGCCAGGCCCTCAGCATACATCCTGTTGTCCTGTCTGTATATTCTCATGCTAGGAAAACCAGATTTCAAGCTAAAGTCTGAAATGTCAGTCTTTTCAAAGACTATGTAAAAAGGACTCTTCAATTTCAAAATCCAGTCATAGATTCTGTGTAAGAAATACAGAGAAGTATATCCCAAAAAGCCTTGACTACCCATAAAAAACCCTAGTGAAGCAAGACTGCTGCTGTAACTGGCTCTGCATCTTTTAAAATAAGGATCTGAAAGTTCCAAATATTGAATGAGTTTTCTAGCTACAATCTAAATAATACAAGATCTGACAGAGCCAATGAGTACAGATATTATTAACCACCAAAGAAGCTGTGTATTATATGGCTGTACTGTGATAGTCTGTTAAGACTGAAACAGATTGCTTCAAACAGACAGATTTGATGCAGTTTGCACAAATCATACACTATGAAAATTGATTACTAACCTGTTTGTCTTAAGTTTAATAAAGGAATTTGGTGACATTAAGATCTGCTCTGCCTCTACTTCTGGAGTGACTAGAAGTAGTTTCTCAAACACCTGGAAAATAAAAGGCATTTTAGACTACTGTTACATGGAGCAAGTAATTTATTTCACTTTTCAAGCAAACAATCAAAAAACACCATTATAACACACTTAGAAAAAAACCTTACATAATATTTATAGTAAAAAAAACTAAATTAAACATGAATATTTGAAAATCTTCCACAAATTATTCTGAAGAGCATTCACTTCTGTGGCTATAGCTACACTACAAAGCAGCATGAAGAAAACAGCAGCACTTTCCTCAGGTGAAACAGTGTTGGATATCCCACATGCACCAAGTTACTTTAGACTACCCCAGGTTTAAGCCTATGAACTGAATATCCATGAGGTGAATTCCTCATTTTCGCAGCTTTCTTCCATCTAAAGGAATCCAGTTCACATGGGTAGCAACTGCTACCAGGAGATTCATCACAGAAGCTAATTCCTGATCTGCATTTAACATGCACAGCCATGTATGACAATAGAACAGAAAGTTCTGTTGTCAAACAGCAGAATGATATACAAACAAGAATAAGGGCTTGAAAATAAACCAAAGCTAGAACTACTCCTTTGTATTTCAAATACCAGACTTCAAATACAGACTTTAATTCATCTCTGAAATAGATATTAAAACATTAACTGTGAGGAACACCGTTCATACCTGTATCTGGATTTCATCGGACAATTCTCTTGCCATGTTGTAAAACTGGTTGGCTGTAGGATCAAGGACCTGCACAACAACTTTCAAGCCTGTTCTTCCCTTTGCTCTTCCATGAACATCCATTGCAAAGTTGTATTTTGCAGGAAGCTGAAAGGAAGCCTTGGACAGGAGAAAGTGATTAAAATTTTACTCACAGAAAGAACTGACATTGATAGAAAGGAAAGAACACACCTGATGCTGACAATTTTCTTTGATTTTGAATAAGCAGAAGCAACAATATTTCTCAACTCTGATTGTGTAGCTCTTTCCTCTCCCCAAGATACACATACATGCCAGAACATACACACACAATTTACCTCACTGTGTCTTGTCTTGATATCCACAATATCCCTCTTTGTGACAGTCCAGTGGAACGTTAACCCCGGTACAGCATCACCAAATGCAAAAGGCATCTGGCTACTGGTGATGCCCATTACATAAACTGGCATCTAGAAACAGAGGAACCAACTTTCTTAGGTAATTTCTGGACATGAGCTCCTTACAAAGCAAACAATTAAACTTAAAATTCACTGATCCAGAGATAGTATTT
Organism: Ceyx cyanopectus; assembly: GCA_013401355.1. Classification (NCBI taxonomy): domain Eukaryota; kingdom Metazoa; phylum Chordata; class Aves; order Coraciiformes; family Alcedinidae; genus Ceyx; species Ceyx cyanopectus. Next base: position 88,796 of record VYZU01037794.1, read on the forward strand.
CTTATGAAGAAAACAGTTTGGCTGCTGTACATAAGGAAGGCTGCAGAAGACTCAGCAACTAATGTGTAAAAAATAAATTTAGGGTTTTTTTCTCCTTTGTTACATCATGCTCAGCAAAAAGCAAGCACCAGTTCTCAATTAGAATTCAGTAATGCTTTTGTCCCATTTGTAGCATCAAATCACTTCATCTTAGTTAAGTCATACACTTAAGTTTTCAAAATCTTTGCCTAGATGATCTCCATAATCAACTTGCTCTGGACATCAGCCTTCCCCTTACAACTCCACATAACATATAAACACAAAACAGGGATTTTCAAGCTCTTATTTTTAATCTTCAAAGCAATTCCTCCACCTAGGACCAGCAAGATGGAATCTCTAGCCATTCTGGAATGAGTAACTAATAGGGGAAATACAGACTCTGAAAATACAGACTCATTACAAGCTAATTTGACCAGGATCTGTTATTCTGGATAGAAGAACAGACATGCTGTAGATTTTTAGCACACAAAGGAAGAAAGTCTTCACTGCAAATAGACAAGGAGAGAATGATTCTCCAGATTAAATGGTGCAGGGCCTGAATTTCTGAAAATCAGTCTGTTGTACAGGGTAAATTTGTCCTGATTTCTGTTTTATTGTTTGGCTCTGGAGCTTCTGCACTCACAGGACATTCAGTCCTTGTCAGGACATTCAGTCCTGCAGCAGGAGTAGTACCCCAGCAGTATTGTCAGGAGATCTGATAGAGAAGGTCACAGTTTGCAGGTCAAAACTTTACAGAAATTAAAAGCTAATCATAAATGAACTAACCTGGGTACCAGTTTTCATTCGTGTAATTGGTGCACTAATCCTTATAGCTGTCAGCTGTACTACTTCAACTTCCACTTTGTCCTAAAAAGGAGGAAGGGAAGACATTGTAAGCACTTGTCAATGTGAACTAGATGTCACTTTCAGGATCTATCCACTCTTTTGCCATTATCTAACCACTGTTGCCATGTGATTTGACCTGTGACTTATCACAGAAAATACAGATGGAAATAATTCAGTAGGACTGTAAGAAACTACAGAAGCATTAACTTTTGACAGACAAGCATTTAAAGATGTCACAAATTAAAAAACAAAACAAAAAAACCAACAAAACCAAAACAAACCACCCAGCAACCTCTGCTCAAAATTACTGACAATGTGACTGATGGAGCTGAGTGGTGACAGACAGCAAGATCATAGGGGTCTCTAGGAGATGAGGGATGAATAAACCCAGAAGGTAGAATCATAGAATGTTTAGGGCCAGAAGGGACCTCCAAAGGTCATCTAATCCAGCCCCCCTGCAGTGAGCAGGGACACCCTTAACTAGACCAGGTTGCTCAGAGCGTTGAGAAGACCTTGACAAAATTAGAAGGCAATGCGAACTGTAAGCAGTAAATGGGACAATGAAGAATAAAAGAATGCTATATGTAATACTCTGATGTCTCCTCTTCACATATCCTGACATTCCTAATAGATTTTATTCCTACTGTATACACTAAGGAGGAAGGGTCAGGCCTGGACCTCACTGGGCAGTAGATTTAGCTTTCAAGTTCATTCTGATTCTTGCCACAGCACCAGGGCAGGCTGCTGCCCTCACGTTACAAAGCACAGATATATCTCTTTTGTAAAAAATCATTACTTTGTCTCCTCTTGGCCTGTGGTGACATCTTTCAAGCAGCAGAGCTTTGTGGTGTCTAGCAACTGTCCTGCCTTGACCTCAAACAAAGAGCCATAACATTGGGCCAAAGTTCTGTTGTTCCAAGTCTCAAGCCATTCCCAGGGACTTGTGCTCCATTAAAGGATCACTCAGCAGCTCCCTTAGACTCAGCTCACAGGAGATTCTATGGACACAGATTCTGATGCCATGTCAGAGGTACACTGCTTGAACTTCCTAGATGGATCCAGACCACAGCACGGGGACGACAGCTTTCTATACAGCCAGCTTGACAATGTGTTTCTGAGGGAACAGTTACCTTCTGACTTCTGCTGACATTAGACTCTGCTAAACTGTAAAGCAATGCAGGGAAGGACAAGCTTCTGCTTGAACAGCAAAGTTCACAAGATAACATTACTAATGCAAAATATTATTCACCCATTCTAAGCTAAACTCATGAGTTAAAGAGTGCCTCTTCCAGTCCCAAAAAGTGTCACAAAACAGTACCTGAGACACCACTATAAGCTTCCCTGTCTCTGCATCCACAGCTTGCACCACTCCTGTTACTGTTCCGTTCCCAGTTGCCACTCCTCTGACAAGCCCAGTGCTCTGCACTGATGCAATCTTCTCATCACTGATGGAGAAAATGATGTTGGATTGAGGTTGAGGGCCTCCTTCTGAAGTGATCTGTAATTAACAACACACAGACAAACCAAACTTAACCTGTCGGATATTTCTTCTGGCTAATGTTATTGTGTACACCCCTTCCCTGCTCAACACATAGTATCTTCAGTAACAAAAGCTGCCTGAACCTTCCAAGGACATCTCAGGACTTATTTCTCCTGCCAGACTAGGAAATACATAAGCTAAGCACAAAAGTTGACAACATGCTTTGTAGAACGTAACAGGCTGAT
>VYZU01037795.1:0-14287 GCA_013401355.1 Ceyx cyanopectus
CAGCATCCCACCAGCATCCCATCATCTGCAAGGCTGTCACATCTCCTTTCTTGCCTGGCATCCAGGACCTCCAGCATTCATCCTTCCCATGCCCCTGCCTTCCTACCACTCCATCCCAGGTCCCCTGTTCTGGCTGCCAGGGTGAGCTGCCCCTTGCTAGTTCCTTCCCAAAGCAGAAGGGACAAACACGGGCTTACTTTAAGGGATAGTGTGTGATCAGCAGATCTGCATCTGTGACTTAACCCTGCTGCAAGACTTGGAAACAGCAGCTTGTGATTAAAACATATAGGCACATATTTCTGGCTAATTTAAGCAGGGTTGTATTTTTTTTCCCACTGATAAAAGCAGATCCTGTTTACAGTGGTTTCCTCCCAGTGACCCTACTCTTCTGCTTCCATACATCGTGCTGGGGACTGACCCCAGTGTTGAACAGGGGCTCTCTCTCTGCTCCTTTCTACTGTACACAGGAAATATTTCCTTGGAGTATGTTTATCTATGATATTTCAACTTCTCTTTCTTAAAACAAGGGTTTTAAAGGGCAGTCCAATTGGATAGTGAGGTGATTTAACTTTTGCTCTGTGGGTGATCTGTTGATTCACTGGATATGAGTGTGGATCAAAAAAAATATAATAGTATATTTATTTCCTTATATTCCTTGACAGTCATTGAAGGAAAGGACACAGTTTGGATCTTCCTTTTTTCTTTCATGCACTTTTCCCTTCCTTAAGATTTCAACCTTCTTTCTAGAGCTTGATTCCCTAGAGGTTCCTTCCTAGAGCTTGTTCCCTGCTGGGATCAAGCAAAGTACAACAACTGGAAAATACAAGCAATCAGGAACAAATACTGTATAAGGGAAATGTTCAAAAGGATGGTTTTGCTGGAAGAAAACAAAAAATCCATCAAACCCTTTACATCTTTTATTTTTTCATGTGAATTAAAAAAGAAAAAAAAAAAATCCCAGACACCCAACACTGGAGGTCAAATTACACATTTTCCTTATGTTTTGATGAAAAATTGTCAAGCAACAAAAATGAAGTATTTCTTACTGGGATGCTAAACTCAGCATGGGATGATCTCAACCCATGGAATTTTGTAGCTCTATCTTTGCAGCTACACAGATTGCTGTCTCGATAAATATATCTCGTCCAATCTATCAAGTGACTTAGAGAGATAAAGAAAATGAGCTTTTCTCCAACGTTATGTCTGGACTGAGCTTCTCATATACAGCAGGATTTAAAGCACCTTTTAAGCACCTGGTCAGCAAAGAAAGGTTCTTCCAAAGGATGTGATAGGAAATAACATTAGATTGCTTCTTTCCCTCCCTGAGTGAGCTCTCTTCCTCTAGTGACATCTAGAAGACACCCTGTCCACATTGCTAAGAGGCTGGAAGGTTTGAGCTGAGGGTTCAAATTGGATACAGGGGTCATAGAATGGTTTAAATTATAAAGGACCTTAAAGATCATCTCATTCCAACCCTCCTGCCATGGGCAGGGACATCCTCCACTAGAGGAAGTTGTTCAAAGCTCCATCCAACCTGTCTTGGACACTTCCAGTGATGGGGCATCCACAACTTCTCTGGACAACCTGTGCCAGGGTCTCAGCACCCTCAGAGTGAAGAACTTTTTCCTTACATCTCAAATCTCAATCACTTACAATTCAAATCTCCTCTCTTTCAGTTTAAAGCCATTATCCCTTGTCCTATCACTCCACTCCCTGATGAGTAGGTCTTCCCCATCCTTCCTGTAGGCCTCTGTTAAGTACTGAAAGGCCACAATAAGGTGTCCCTGGATCCTTCTCTTCTTCTTCTTGCATAAGGGAAGTGCTTCAGCCTCCTGATGATCTTTGACCTCCTCTGGACCTTCTTGATGAGACAGTTGAGCTGAAGCTGAATCTTTTGGTGGAGATAAGGCTGCTGTCTTGTGTGCTAGCCAGGACTGATGAACCTGTCCCAACGATGGAGAAAACCTCCCCCAGTCATGACAGGGAGACAGCACATCCCGTGCTATCACCACAGCTCAGCTAATGAACATCAGGTCATTAAGATCCAGTTACCTCATTGCTTTCCATCTGTCTCCTTGGTTCAGTCTAAACCAGGTCTATTACGGTTAATTTAAACTAATGAGGAACAGATTTATACTAATGCACTCAAATAAAAGTGTTTGGGTTCTTGGAGGAACTGAAGGGCTTGAAGTAAACACACATGGAGATTTGCAAGCACCTGGGACCTTGCCAATCTGTTGGGGCTGAGTTGGAAAGAGGTACAGCTTTTTCCCCTCATGACATGTTGCATGTCAAGGTGCTGGAGCAAGTGCAGAGCAGGCAACAGAGCTGGGGAAGAGGCTGGAGAATAAATCTGATAGAATAGCCATTGAAGGAGCTGGGACTGTTTAGTCTGAGGAAGAGGAGGCTGAAGGGAGACCTCATCACCCTCTACAACCACCTGAAAGGACATTGTAGAGAGGCTGCTGCTGGTCTCTGCTCACAGGTAATTAGCAATAGAACAAGAGGGGGTGAATTCCAGCTGCTCCAGGAGAGGGTTGGACTGGGCATCAGAGACAAAATGTTCCCAGAAAGAGTAGCCAGAAACTGGAACAGGCTGCCCAGATGAGGTTGGTCTTGTTTGCATGTCCCTCTGAATCCGTGTCCAGTTAGAGGCTGGTTAGCTCTGGAAGTCCAGTGTCCAGCTGAAGAGGTCTTCAAGAGTATGACCTTTATGCATGACCTTTAAAGGTCCCTTCCAACCCAAACTGTTCTATGATTCTACAATTCTATGAAGTCCTCCCTCATGATGTCTTTCCTCTCCTGTGGTGGACTCCAGTGCCTCTCTATCTCCTCAATTAGAAAGCCTCCCTTCCTCTAGCCAAGTTTCTTTGCTATTATTTCATGGTTTGTTGCCAGCTAATGCAGAGTGTAATTTATTACTTTCCTGTTAAGGGTTTTAATTTAATTTTGGGGCAACTGAATAGAAAAAGTCAAAATAAATGAAGAAAGAAAAAAAAAAAAAGACAAGAGAGGAGAGGAGAGGAGAGGAAAGGAGAAAGGAGGAAGGAAAAGAGTTACCAAGCACATGAACTCCTTGTTTCTGACCATTCTTTTAGTGCATTGAAGGTGCTTTTAAAGAGCCTGGCTGTGATTAACCATGAAGCCTCCCAGGACCACAAATTATTTTGGTTTCCTGGGTTCAGGAGTGGACACAGCAAGTGGGGAAGGGAGACTAAAGCTAACAGGAGCCCCTCAGAACTCAAAATGAGAGGTGGCATCAAACAGAGTGGCAAAGCATCTTGAAAGATGCCAGGACATGGGCAATCTGTGCCTATGGACGTGCGTGGGCTGAGGGCACTTCAGGAGGAGAAACCCTGAGCCACAGCCTAATACAATGGACTGGAGCCAAGGAAAGGGGATGGATATTTAGTGTTCAAGGAGCAGAGCTCTGAGTGCCAGGATGGTATCAGAGCAGCCAAGGCAGGTGGGATGAGTAGATGGAACAAGAAGATAATTGTGGTTTATAAGAGCTGGTTGGACATGTTTGTTATTTCAGTGGGAATGTTGATGTGTTCAAAATGAAGCATTCCTCAGGGATGTTCTTTTTTTGTTGTTTTGTTTTGTTTTTTTGCTTTGTTAAGAGCCGTACAATCAAATACTTCAATACCAAGCAGAACATTTTAGATCTGCATTTCAAAACGTTTCTTTTTCAGAGCCATATGAGAAAAACATAAGGTTGATTACTCTGGAAATTACTGGCAGAGTTAGCAATTAGCAGAACAATTGCTAACGACAATGTAAGAAGATCAGCCATTGATGTATAGAATGAAATAAATAAAAGCATAAAAGAGAAATCACAACAGAACTAAATATATAAATAAAAATGTGACAAAAGGTCAAGACTGCAATGAAGAGTTTCTCTCTTATCACAGAAAAAATATTTCTATTGGCAGTTTTGTTTCTTTGAGAAATTTCACTTCCCCCAAATGTCACCATTTATTTGTCATTTCTGTATTTTTTCATACCAGTTAGAAATTTAGACCATCAGCTGCCTCAGATGGAGGTTAGATCCTTGCACCAAAACCCCTCTGACTTGTGAAGGTCTGCCTCTCATGGCTGAGTCTTTTGCTCTTAAATAAAAGTCCTGGGAAACAGTGTTTGGAAAAAGAGGCCAAAAAAAGGAGTTTGCCCACAAAGAGAAGTTGTCATGATGTTGTTCCATCTCAGCATGCATAAGGTAACCATAAAAGTTGAGAAACAATTGTCATAATAAGGGCATTTATCAGCCTCCTGGGAAGAAATTCACAGGAAAAACACCTTTTACCCTATAGAAATAAAGCTGTTTTACATCTTCTGAGAAATTTGGATTATCAGGATGCTGCCCAGTTGGTTTTCTTCCTCATCCAGCTCAAACAAAAGAGGAGAACACTATTGCTAGCTGCTGGTCCAAATATTGCAATCTAATGTGACCTTAAAAGTGGTAATAAATTCAGTGGCAATGTGGGTGTCAAAGCATTAGCCAGATGTTTGCTTTTAGCATGACACATGGAGGCTGGACTGGTTCTCTTCCCCTGGATTTAAAGTGACTGCATGACTGCATTCTGGTTTAGAGTGCAGGAGGGAACATAAGCTTCACCTTGGCCAGTAAAAGTGAGAAAACACTGCTGATAGCTCTCTGGTTTGGAGGTGAACTAGGTCAGAGTAGCCCCACTAAGATGTTTTGCTAAAGGAATGACCTTCCTGCAATGGTCAGGCTATTTCTCATTAGTTGTTCCCAAGTGATTCTGTGCTGCTTTGTCATTGCAGTCAGTGAATTTGGCCTTCCAGGGCAGGGCTTTCTGTTAGCAAGCAGAGCCAGTGAGGAGAATGGGCAGTGACAGATAAACATATGCCTGGGGCTCCAGAGCATGAAAGAGCAACTGCTTTAGGAGCCAGTGGACATATGCAGAGGTATTTACCAGCTAAAGGCCTTTTCTAGGCTTAAATGAGATGTAAAGATGTCTCTTCAGATGGGAAATGGTGCAGAGCTGCAGCTCCAGAATTGCTTCACTGGCAGCTTTGCATCTTGGTACAAGCCCTGGTGCTGCAAATGTACTTCCATAGGGCTTCAAAGCTCCATGTTGCTCCCAAACCCCATGGAAGTTCAGTGACCTTTCCAGTGTCTGTGACACCTGCTTGATGTAGAGAAGGGGAGGTAGTCATCTCCTCTTCTGTGCTGCTCCAAGGTGATTTAGACAACAATCAGGTGAAGTTCTGAAGTTCTGAAGCTGAAACCTCTCAAGAAACCCCCTGGTAACTTTAGCATATTTCCTGGTCTCTCAGGGAGGAGGGTGATGGATCTAAACCCCAAACATGAGATTGGATCTCTATTCCCACTGATGAAAAGCTAGGCCCATTTACTGTGTATTTCAAATTACACATCCCAATTGGAAGGAAGGAGATAGAAATTTCAGAAATATTTTACATATTATCCCCCAGTTAAAGACAAAGAAACAAAAGCATTAACTGAGATCCTCTAGGGAAAGAAGCCAAATTTTCTGCATCCACTGTTAGATATCCTGGATCACCAAGGTCCCTGATGAGCTGGGCTCAGCTGCCCTGCAATGCTGCAGGTTGCAAAGGCTGAGAGAGCTGAACTTCAATCTGAGGATGCCTTGGCCACATTCAATGTGCAAACAGCCACTGTTTTACAGAGATTGTCTTTGCTTGAGGCTATCCCATGTAACTCCTCAATTCTTTTCTTGTTTGATCATTTCCTTGGAAGCCAGAGAGTCCTTGTTGTGGGGACACTGGTAGAAGGTGGTTGTCACACATCATGCCAGCAACATCCCAGTTGAACTTGGTAGGGTCAAGCTTCCTTCTGGTGGTAAGTCCATGGGGTCTGTATATCTTAGAATCATAGAATCATAGATATTAGGGGTGGGAAGGGACCTAGAAGATCATCTAGTCCAACCCCCCTGCCTGAGCTGGATCACCTATATATTGCTGCCTCTCAAGAGAAATCTAGGTCTGACATGATAGTCAGCAGCAAAGTCCCAGGAAGTACTATCCAAATCAATCTTACTCATCTTGGCTATTAGGGATCTTGAAATCTTCTAATGAGTCAGTCAGACAGAAGACATGACTCCCAAAGACTCATGGAAATGACTTTGGAGAAGACAATGAATAATTTTCTTGCATCAGCTAGCTAAAGAGCTAAATCAGGTCAAAGAAGAGCAGTCATTATTAAAACCATCATCATTATTTTTAGTAGGGACTAGAATTTAAATATACAGAGAGGAGAAGTGAGAAAAAGTCCAGAAAAGTGTGTGTTACAAGCAACTTGACAGTCAGCAGGAGAAAATGGTACAGGTCTGCAAAGTGAGGCAGAGACAAATTAGTTAAGGCCACATTAAAAAAACCATTAGGAACCCAACATAGATTTTAGGGGTTTTTTTTACAGCTCTATTCCAAGAAGGAGACAGGATTTACTGTTTGCTGTGCAGTGTTTGGATAAAAAACCATCCCTAAAATCCAAATAGACCTCTCCTGTAATGGTTCCATCACAACACTGTGAGACAGGGGAAGCCTGGAATGGTTTTGATGGATGCTGTTGCTTCCAGCTTCTGGTTTGGAGCAGTGGCTGCTCACAGCCCACGATGCAGGAGTGAAAAGGAAAGTGCAGTAATCTAATACAGATGTTTCAGCAGCGAGTGAATCCTTGGTTTTGACAGCAGTTCTCTGGCATTCAGGAAATTACTGTGGTCAGAGATTAATGCTTTCCACAGCTCTGCTTTCTTTCCAGGATGAGGGAAAATAAAACATGAAAAATGAATGTAGAAGCTACTGCAAGCTGAGAGATGGTCCTAGAGTTTGGTTTCCCCCCCACTCCTTTTAAAGCCATGTTTGCTGGACAAAGTGTAAGAAGCAAATATTTGCCTTAGGTTGTATTATTTGTTTATGGAGAATGAAACAGCCGAGTGCCAGAGCCAACAAAGACCAGAACTCAGATCCTCACCATGCAGGGGTTCCTCCTCAATCCAAATAACTCCCTGTGCTGGGAGCACCTTAGCACAGCAGTGAGGGGTCAGGAGAGAGGGAGAACCTGAGCAAACCTAGCACGAATGACCAGGATCTCGTGGAATGTTAGGAAAATAAATTGTTTAGGAAAGCTCTTGGCACCCATTCCTGTGTTTGCAGCACTACATCATATGAAAAACCCTTTGTGTAACAGGGACCCACCTCTAATCACTTCTGATTTTATGAAGTAGCTGAGTGAAGCACTGTACTCATAAGAAAATCTGGATTTTCCTGCACAAGGGCTTCATTTTGCAACGATGCTGTGGCACAACTGCCAGATTATGAGTCTCTGAGGATGGATATCCTCTTGGCTGCAGATAAGTTGTTCAAGCAAAATGCAGCCAAAATTGCCAATAAATGAACTAAAGAGGGGGGAAAAGGCTTGTTAAAGATATCAAACAGCAATAAAACCTCTGCCTCTGGTTGGGGGAAGAGTAATACCCATAGATACTCTGGTGTTGGTGGTACATAGTTGCCAGAGTATATAGGTGTATTACCATCTACCTGCTCTGTTGTTACTCTCTTTCCTAGGCAGCTTGGTACTGTCAGAGAAAAGACTCCAGACCTTTTTCTTGTCCCATCAAGGCCCCTCTTCTTGTTGGTAGAGGGAAAAGGGGAGGAGTGAGGTCACTGCATGAGAAGATATGGTAACCCCTTTCCCCCAGGAATCAGGAAATAATTGGAGAGAAACCAGAGAGACATCAACTTGCCACAGGACAGGGAGCAAGACTGTGGTTACCTCTGGTCTCCTGGCTTTCCAGCAGGATTAATCTTCTTTTCGTTGTATTGATGCAATGAACCTTAAAACTTAGGAAGCTGATAAAGAAGGGAGCTGATGTGCACAATTTAGTGTAAAAAAAAACCCCTTTGTGCTCATAGTCCATGTAATTGTTTTTTGAATGCTTCTATGAGCATTGTTAAATTCTTTAGAAGTAACTACCTGGATTCAGATTAAGAAAAACTTTTTAGCTTCATGGAGGCAAAATGAATTTTGGGGGGGTTCACAGCATGCTTGAAGAGCTGAAGCTGAGTGTGGTAGGAACAGTGTGATATATTCAGCTGAAGCAGTGCCTTCAGGTGTCAGCTGCACACTAGATACCTAAAAATACAATGAGCTCTTGGGGTTATGATAGATACTTCCTAGAATTTCTACACAACAGCCTGAAACTCAAAAGAGTTAAATAAAAAACACCACAAAAGTTAGTAGAGGAAAAGAAAACACAGAAACAACACTGAAAACCCCCTTAATATGAGGAATTTCCCATATCTTGAATACTGTGTGTAAGTCTGGCACTCTTATCTGAATAAAGATGTTGGAGAACTACAGAGGAGGGCAACAAATCCATGTAGATGTTAGCAACAGTTTCCCCATGAAGTCTGATCAACTATGTTATGGCTCCTTAGTCTGGGAAAGAGATGCTTAAAGAAGCAGATAAAGAGTCAGGGGAATGGAGGTGGTGGAGAAGAACCAGATACTTCTGGCTTCTTCCAAATAAGAACTCGGGGGCATTGAATGAAACCAATACACGTCATCATAAAAACCAAAACAAAATGAAACACAACAGGCTTCTTCACCAGAGCATGTTGAGGTACAGGGCATTTATATGGGTCCTGGAAGAGTTTGCTTGAGCATTTGAAGAAATAGATTGATAAATGAGAAAATGACATCAGATTCAGGAAATATGACCTGAAAGTAATGGTAGACAGAGGGAATGCACAAGGGAAATGTCATGTTTTCATGCCTCTCCCTGACTTTACAAGGCTGACAACTTTAAAACCATCTCCAGGAACATCCCTAACAGAGAATCCTTCTCAACCAAAGGCACCTTTCATGATTCTCTGTCATATTGGAGAACTGTGTTGTTAACCTCTATGATGTGTCTACCTGACCTGTGCTGCCCCATCCATTCCCTGATCTACCCCAAAAAAGAGTCTAGGGCAAGAGTGCTGGGCTCAGTGCTGTGAGACTGTGGGTACCAGCACTGGAAGGAAAGGAGGTGGACCTGTCATTGGACTGGTACCACCCATAACCCCATGACAGGCTCAGCAGGAGCTCATCTCTATATGTCAAGATGCAGGAGGTAAGGAGAATCTGGGACACTGCTGGGAAGTAACCTGCAAAGGTCTGTCACAAGACTAAGACAAAGGGTTTAAATCTCTTCTCTGAAATCTGCCTTGGTCATCTTCTCTTATTTGGCCATAAGTGTTGTATTTTCCCATAATGACTGGTTCAGGATCACCAGACTGGTTAATGAACTGAAACAATCCCATAAGAGATGAACCCAAACTGTAATTCAGCCAAGAAACATCAATGGTTCAACCATCTGATTAGGAGATGAGCTTAAGCCTATCTTCAAGGAAAAATGAGGTCTGTGGGGTTTAAGTCAATTCTTATCACAGTGATCATCTCAGGACATGAAAGGTAAGAGAGATGAGTCTCCACGTGCTTAGAAAAGATTAGAAAATGCCTCGTTTCCTTCTCATATGATATACTTAATTCCCAAGTATCTGCTGGACAGCTTGAGTGGATTCTTTGCAGTGCTGACTTTCCCAAAGCAATGTCATCTCCTTCAAAACAATGGATTCCAAGCAACATGTTCCTATTAAGAAGAACCACACAGCTGAGGTATTTGCTTAATTGAAGCTTCTTTCCAGAAACTAGGTCAGCTCCACAGTAGCAAATCACAGTGATGGGCATTTAATTGGGATGCATGGGCAAAGTGGGCATGCCAGGTGAGACCCTGGGTGTGATACATATTCTGGTTTCTGGGACATTCATTCTAAAGATGTTGAACAAGATGACCAGCCCAATACTTGCTGATTTATTCTGTACAGTTGCATTATATGCTTGCCTCTGACTCTTAGCAATCACAGCTATGAATCATTGCAGACACCTCACTNAGGTGTCAGCTGCACACTAGATACCTAAAAATACAATGAGCTCTTGGGGTTATGATAGATACTTCCTAGAATTTCTACACAACAGCCTGAAACTCAAAAGAGTTAAATAAAAAACACCACAAAAGTTAGTAGAGGAAAAGAAAACACAGAAACAACACTGAAAACCCCCTTAATATGAGGAATTTCCCATATCTTGAATACTGTGTGTAAGTCTGGCACTCTTATCTGAATAAAGATGTTGGAGAACTACAGAGGAGGGCAACAAATCCATGTAGATGTTAGCAACAGTTTCCCCATGAAGTCTGATCAACTATGTTATGGCTCCTTAGTCTGGGAAAGAGATGCTTAAAGAAGCAGATAAAGAGTCAGGGGAATGGAGGTGGTGGAGAAGAACCAGATACTTCTGGCTTCTTCCAAATAAGAACTCGGGGGCATTGAATGAAACCAATACACGTCATCATAAAAACCAAAACAAAATGAAACACAACAGGCTTCTTCACCAGAGCATGTTGAGGTACAGGGCATTTATATGGGTCCTGGAAGAGTTTGCTTGAGCATTTGAAGAAATAGATTGATAAATGAGAAAATGACATCAGATTCAGGAAATATGACCTGAAAGTAATGGTAGACAGAGGGAATGCACAAGGGAAATGTCATGTTTTCATGCCTCTCCCTGACTTTACAAGGCTGACAACTTTAAAACCATCTCCAGGAACATCCCTAACAGAGAATCCTTCTCAACCAAAGGCACCTTTCATGATTCTCTGTCATATTGGAGAACTGTGTTGTTAACCTCTATGATGTGTCTACCTGACCTGTGCTGCCCCATCCATTCCCTGATCTACCCCAAAAAAGAGTCTAGGGCAAGAGTGCTGGGCTCAGTGCTGTGAGACTGTGGGTACCAGCACTGGAAGGAAAGGAGGTGGACCTGTCATTGGACTGGTACCACCCATAACCCCATGACAGGCTCAGCAGGAGCTCATCTCTATATGTCAAGATGCAGGAGGTAAGGAGAATCTGGGACACTGCTGGGAAGTAACCTGCAAAGGTCTGTCACAAGACTAAGACAAAGGGTTTAAATCTCTTCTCTGAAATCTGCCTTGGTCATCTTCTCTTATTTGGCCATAAGTGTTGTATTTTCCCATAATGACTGGTTCAGGATCACCAGACTGGTTAATGAACTGAAACAATCCCATAAGAGATGAACCCAAACTGTAATTCAGCCAAGAAACATCAATGGTTCAACCATCTGATTAGGAGATGAGCTTAAGCCTATCTTCAAGGAAAAATGAGGTCTGTGGGGTTTAAGTCAATTCTTATCACAGTGATCATCTCAGGACATGAAAGGTAAGAGAGATGAGTCTCCACGTGCTTAGAAAAGATTAGAAAATGCCTCGTTTCCTTCTCATATGATATACTTAATTCCCAAGTATCTGCTGGACAGCTTGAGTGGATTCTTTGCAGTGCTGACTTTCCCAAAGCAATGTCATCTCCTTCAAAACAATGGATTCCAAGCAACATGTTCCTATTAAGAAGAACCACACAGCTGAGGTATTTGCTTAATTGAAGCTTCTTTCCAGAAACTAGGTCAGCTCCACAGTAGCAAATCACAGTGATGGGCATTTAATTGGGATGCATGGGCAAAGTGGGCATGCCAGGTGAGACCCTGGGTGTGATACATATTCTGGTTTCTGGGACATTCATTCTAAAGATGTTGAACAAGATGACCAGCCCAATACTTGCTGATTTATTCTGTACAGTTGCATTATATGCTTGCCTCTGACTCTTAGCAATCACAGCTATGAATCATTGCAGACACCTCACTTCAAATAATTTTTTCATCCAGATGCATTCAAATCAGAGCATGGATCACCAAGCAAACTCAAAAAGTTGCAGGATTTTAACAAAATTCACTGGCAGCAACATTTTTTTTTTCCTACAGAAAACTGGGAACTTCAAAAGAACATTTAAATTTATGGTTAATTATATAATACAAAAGGATNTGCATAGCAATATTTCTAATAAATACAGTGCATTTAGTAAAGATGTTTAAAAAAAAGGAAAAGATTCCATGCACACAGTGGAAGGGGAAAGACATGAACAGTAATGACCATAAAATAATGTCATGACAATTCCTCTGTCAGTTGAATGCAGAGCCCTAAATTAAAATAAGCTAAGTGTGAGACAGCTTCTAATTGAAGCATTATAGGAAATTTCCTAGAGGATATTAAAATTCCCTTCTAGAGGAAATACAGTGCAAAGAGATTCAAGCACTAATTAAGCAGAAAAATAAACCACGAGGACTATAAACACTCCAGCCAATAAACTGGAGAAAAGCTCTTCTCCATGGAGCTTGGCCACAGTCTGTGTATCCAAGAACTGCAATCAGTCGATGATGGAGTTGAAACAGTCATTGGGTTTCCTATAAAGCTAGGATGAGAATCATCCCAACAGACACTCCAGTGATGGCCCAGTGCTGTGGAAAGCAGCCTGTTGTGTGCACCAGTTGGCTTTATTTATGTTTGATTTGCTTTTAGTGTTTATAAGAGACACCAGAACTGATATGCTTGTGGAAAGGCCTCTTGACCAGCAAGAATTCTCTCCTTTGGTAAATGTGGATGATGTCTTCATCATGTGCCATAATCACCTTCCAGCTCTCAGTATGAAAGATTCACTTGACAACTTGGAATCCATTTGTGGAAAATTAACAGAATTAGTCACAGCCATATCTATTGGTAGCACCTGGGGGATGTGAGAAAGGAACTTTGACGCAGACCTGTCTGGAAACAAAAGTTCAGCAGGATATATAAAGAACCCAAAAAGCTTTGGACATTTATAAGCATAAATTTTTGAACAGCAACTAAAAAAAAAAAAGAAATCCAACCAGAGAGAAAAGGAAATGTTAGAACTTTTAATAGAATAAGTAGAAATGGATTGAGAAGATGGAGGACAGCTTGGATGAGACTGAATGAGTACGGATGGGTTTCAGGAAAAGAAGGCAAGATATTGATAATGGTCTTCAGAAAAATGCATTTCCTGAAATGGAAGTAGTTAAAGAGGGGAAGGATTTTAAGGGGAAAAAATGTGGAGAACTGGCAATGCTGTAAGAAATTTCTGTTAAAGGAAGACATACAGATTATATCAACATGAAAAATGGCTTATGAAAGTTATAAGAAGCTTACTTGCCAAAAAAAACCTTTATGGGTCTCATTGACAGGTAGAAAACAAGATTCAGAAACTTCATCAAAGCACAAATATATAAGGATAAAAATCAGATATATAGACAGAGAACAACAACAACAAAAAATTTATAAGTTTAAGAAGAGTTAGGTGAATGTTCAAGCCACAGTTCCTCATCTCAAGGGAGAGGAAGATTTTAGATAAAGACAAAAAAAAATATTATCTCAAAAGCAATTAGGGGTTTATAACAATAAATATTACTGAAAAGAAATGAGAAGTCAGGTTAAAACAGAAGAAAAAGAAAAAAAAAATAGAATCATAGAATTATTGTGATTGGAAGGGACCTTAATGGTCATCTAGTTCACCCCACATGCACACTAAGCAGGGACATCTGCAATAGAGCAGGTTGCTCAGAGCCCTGTCCAACCTGACCTTGATCACTTCTATGGGTGGCACATCCACATCTTCCCTGGGCAACCTGTGCCAGTGTCCCATCCTCTTCACACTGAAACAGGAAGGTGTTTCAAATGATCTGGTCTTAACAATATCCACCTATGTGTACTCTGGGAGATAGCTGGCCAAAGACATAGAGATATGGTAAAGAGCTTTGAGAACAAGGGGTGGGGTGGTGATGTGGGAAAAGACTAAAGACAGTGTCTATCTTTGGAAAGATGGATGGGGTGATGCAGCGAGTTAACATCATTTCAATTTGCAGAATAATGCTGAAATAAACACTCAGCCTGTAAGTGTGAAGATAACAGAAGGATGAATAACAGCCAAAACATTTATATTTTTCCTAAAGAACAACTTGTGNTGGCTAATGTTTTCCCTCTTCTGATGCAATGAACTTTCCCTGACCTGGCTAAAAATCCTCTTGCTTACAACAAAAAGCTGTTAGTGAGGCTGTTGAGGTAAGGACCATCACCTTTCTCTACCTTGATCCTGACTTTTAAACATCAATGCATAGCAATATTTCTAATAAATACAGTGCATTTAAATTTTTTGCAGCGTTCTTAAATACACACACACACAAAATGTTGAAAAAATACTTCTAAGTTCTCTTTTTTTGAACCTGCTCTGCTGGATATTATTGTACTACTAACAGCAATACAATTTAAAGTTAAATGTGGCCAAAGGAAAAAAAAAACACTTTTTTTTTTTTTGA
>VYZU01037795.1:15656-61441 GCA_013401355.1 Ceyx cyanopectus
AGGTTTTTTTTTTTCAGAGAATAATAGGCCTGGAGAATAAGAATGAAACTGCAGATGTCAAATACTGTGACTTAAGGTCTGGACATGATTTCACTAGATAATCTTCTAAGCAATTTTGGGAACTTCAGAGAATAATAGGCCTGGAGAATAAGAATGAAACTGCAGATGTCAAATACTGTGACTTAAGGTCTGGACATGATTTCACTAGATAATCTTCTAAGCAATTTTGGGAACAAAAGATTACGTAAAACTACTATCTATTGTACTGGTATTTAACTGGAAAATAATAAAGAATTAATAACTATTCTCTGAAAAGTATCAGACCAGAACAATGTATTAAGAACTAAAAGTGTACATCTGATGTAGGACAGGTACCAGTCAACATTTTTTATTAATGATTTTGAGCTTCTACAGAGTGATTGCATTTGCAATCCATGTGAACAAACAGGAGACAAGGCTGAGATCCAAAATTATCTTGACAGATTGGAAAAATTATCTGGAAAAAAAAAAAAAAGTCCAATTCAATAAGACCAACTGCAAAATTCTAACTCTCAGAAAGAATATTCAGCTGGGTGTTACAGGAGAGGGGATGAGTGGCAGCAACCAGCAGAGGAGAACTGGGGCCATGGTAGGGACAGAAGGAACATGTGTCAGGAATTCACATTGCTGTGGAAAAGCAAACTGCCCTGCAGAGATGGGAAGCACTGGGCTGTAAGTAAAAATCAAAGAAGTTCATAACATCTATTTTTTCTCACTTAAATTGTTCTAATATGACATAACACTCTTAAAGCTTGTGGAATCATATTGCTGTAAATGTATTGGAAATTAATATAATTTTTCCCCAGTCTGTGATTTTTCAGGATTTGGGATATTCTGATTACTTACTACACTTTTAATTGGTATGCTAACAGAAAAAGGACCCAGGAGAGACAATGGGAAGGTGGTCTAATGATATGATCATGACTAAGACCAGTTTTGTCAGAGAAGTACTGGTAACTTTGGTCTACAGAAAGTTTGTGGCTTGTGATGATCTCTACTATTCAGAAAGGAGATGTCATAGGACTGTTTGTTGGTGGTAATGGGTGACATCTGGAATTCCATAGACCCATGTTATTAAATTTCAGGTTGGAAGTGGCCTGCAGGAAAGAAGGAAAAGAAGGAAAAAAGGTTGGAAGGAAAGGGGGAGAGAGTTAATACTTCTTTTGTATGGACTGCAATATGTACAGACAAAGAGATAACTGGGTGCTAATGTCCCAAGCTCTTTAATATTTTGATTGGCATCAACAGTGTAAATAAGTCAACTGTAGTTAAAACTTGTTCCTACATGTCCAGACAGCTCTGTAAAAATGTAGAATTTTAAGGAGGGGTGAATCCTGCCAGCATTTACCCAGACATGTTAAACTGCTGAGTTCAACAGCACTACTTTGGTGAAGAAAAAGTTTTCAAGACAGTGTGCCAGGCATGTCCCTTAAACAGCTTAGCCTGTGATTCTTGGTCAACAGGCTTTCGAAAGCATATCCAGTTCCCAAGCCCTTTGGAACCCTTACCTGGCATTAAGTCCATTTGTATTTACTAGTGCTGTGAGTTATAGGTATCACATGGACTGATATCTGAAAAACAAAAAGGCTGTTATTTTTCATACTCTTTGGTTAGGAATAACAAGTCTACTTATGGGCCAGAAAGCATGATTTCCCATTTGGAAGAATGTAAAGAATTAATTATTTGGCAGAACAAATGTACTTGTAAAATTAAGCGTCAGAACACATTTTGCCCTTTGATTCCCTCTAAAATTCCCAGATAAACCAACTTACCCCAGATACACAAATCATATAGGTCAGCTGTCTAGCAGGGAAAGAGGAATGCTGTGCGTAAATACGTAAAAACTCTGGATTTTTAAAGACTGAAAGTAACCTGAGTTGACTTAAGTCATCTTCGATCCACAAACAATTTAAAAATGTTTGAAATTTTTACATGGTTATCAAAAACTTTGCATTTGGAATACGTGAAAGCCATTTAGAGAGATGTACATACATGTACATGAAGGAATCCAGAAAATATCACAAGAACTTGGCAGAATCTGAATTCAGTACAAATCGTTCATGTTCTCCACCACCATGTTGAAAATCCAAGCAAAGCATGGAAGGAGCTTTTATGTACATAGTAATATATATTTATAATTTAAAATTTTCTTAGAGGAAATCTTCCAAAGTATGGCAGTGATGAAAACAGGTATCTTAGATCATTTGTTTCATGATTTATCTTTAACCTGGCTAATGTTGCAAGAGATGACATGTTTTTTCTTTTATTTACAAAGTATTGTAACTGGACTGGACAGCAAAAATTATGACTATATTTAGATGTAAATCAAGGTATCCAGAGAGTTTTCTCACAGCTCACACTAATCAGAGTGGTTAATAAGGTAGTGATCAATGAATCAGGTGCTAATAGGGTTTGCACTGTGATTACAATTTGGTAATTTGGGATTTTGTTTTCATAATCAGCCAGTGCCAGCCATACTGAGCTGACATTGACAGAACCTGCAGCAAAATTTGCAACAAATCAAACAAATGATTGAGTTACTGCAGCTAAACACTCGTGTTGTGTAAAATGGTTTCCAGACATGGGTCACACTGCAATGCTTCACAGTGTTAAAGGCAGAACAAATAAGAATTTGAAGCACAATTTCCATTGAGATACATTGAGATGTTCCTGTTTGGGGGAACATTGGGGGAAAGAATATGTTCTCAATTGTCCTGTCCCAACAAGCCCTGCTCAAAAGTCTGTCCCCATCTTTCTTATAGGCTCCTTTAAGGCCATATAGAATAGAATAGAATGCTGCATAAAAGAAAAACCACCCACATTTATTATTAATAAATAATTAAATGCTAAAAATAAAATGCTGAATTTGTTTAGCTTGATTTTTTTTTCTTTAGAGGAATAGCAGGGCTGAGGACATCTGGATCTGCCAGGCATGGTGAAGTTTCACCCCACATCTGGCAGCCTCAGAGAGCTGCTGGCAGCCTTCTGCTTGCCAGAGAGCAACTCATTCCTGTGCTGAGGTGGTGGCTTTGGCATGGATCAACATGAGGGATGTCAACACCACTTATCCTCTAAACCTCACCAAAATTATATGACCTGGAGGGAGAAGAGACTTCCAGAGCAGCCAGGCAGTAGTGGGTAGAAACAAGTTACTGAGATTTTATGTGACCATCTTGCTTGCAAAAAAGTTATTCTGTGGTTCTGTTTTCACTCTATGGGCACATAGTTTAATTTGCCAAACTGTAATCATGCCAATATTAAATATCCATAATGAGTCAGTCATGCAAAGTAAAACCTGACCACTGGGGAGTTATTAGAGGTGATTTACTTATTTTTTATGTGCATATTAATCTGCTAACTTTAAATCTAAAGAACATTGTTAGACTGGAAAGGCACTCATTACTAAAATTAGGCTGAAAGTTATAAGGCAGAAAAGATGCTGAACGATCTCATGTGGCAACAGTGATTTACAAATATTCATTATTAAGATACGGAGAGAGATTGTGTTTCAAGACTTTAATTATTCTGTAAACAGTATCTGGTTGACTTGTATTAATCTTATTTCTTCTTGACCTGTGCGAATGGCAGAGGAATTTATTAGCATTTGTCATTTATATCTATTTAGCAAACATGTCAAGGTGACAGAGTAACTGAGGTTAGAAGGTTGGGAAGGGAAGAAATGATATCCAACTTTGCAGCTTGTACTTCAGCTGAGCAAGGAACTGTGAACTGCAGCCATAAGATGGGTTTCAATTATGTTAAACTTGTCTGAAATTGCACCATTTCTCAGATGTCAGTGTGACATCAAGTGGATGACTCTACCAGTACTGGAAAGAGGTTTGCTGTGTTCATGAATAATTAAGCTTAAGTAAACTATATATTTGCTGAATTTGAGATATGTAAAGTTCCCCCGAAGACAAATAAGATAAGGGTATAATCCAAAGCATTTTAGGAATCTTGTGGTAGCATGCTTAGAATAGTCCAAAGGGATAACTGTGTTTGTTTTTTTGAGCATCCTTTCCTGAGCAGATTTGAGATAACCCTCGTGACTCTGCTCTCCAAGGACAGCTCTGTGTCTAATCCATTGCAAAGCTCTCTGTGCCTTTCACTAATCATCTAACAGACAGAGCCCTGCTCTGAAATGCTGAGCACTGTTAATATTGACCCATGTATTTATGGCTATTAACATAATGTCAAATAGTGCCATTTCACAGTGGCTGGTGACTTGCAGAGTGGAGAGTGTCACAGACCAGCAGAGGATTTGTAAGGGCACATCAGTGTACAACCCATAACTATTAAATAGCCAAATACATGTGAGTGATTTGCAGAAAAACCTCTCACTTAATATAATGTATGTGTAATAATATAATGTATATATAATAATAATAATATAATGTGTATAATATTGAGAGTCTCAACACATGGGAGGTGAAGCTGAAGATTATAAAAGAGAATCCCAGAATCATTCAGGTTGGAAAGATCACCAAGTCCAACCATTAACCTTATTCTACAAAGTTCACCCCTAAACCGTGTCCCTCAAAACCACATCTCAACAATCCTTAAACACACCCAGGGATGGTGACTCAACTCCCTCCCTGGGCAGCCTGTGCCAGTCTCTGGCTACCCTTTCTCTGAAAAAAAATTCCCTAATGTCCATTCTAAACCTCTGAGTCCCTGAGACTTCACATGTCTTTTACAGGTCCTTGCTACTTCATGGGTAAAACTCACCTTGGTCTGGCAGAGGCAGAGACATGCTGCCAGATTGTGAATTTTGCTCCCTGGGATGTGGACCAACAATCTTCTTCATGGGTCTGAGACCATGAGGCTGAATTATGGCTGCATTAGTTCGAGTCAAGATTTTATCTAATGGGTTGCAGAACAGCTCTGAGCAAAACCCTGAAGGGTCAATGACTGGTTCCATTAAAAAGCTAGAAGAATGGCTGTTTGCCATGAAGCACTGAGCTGTATCTGTTATCCTCTGGAAAATTAGACTAACTCTTCAGATATGCTGATAATGATTATCCCTGAAATAGTTTTGATTATCCAGCCCTGCGAATGCTTTGACATGGCTCCAAAGCTTTTTGTCCCTTCCATCAGCCATCCAATGTATCAATCAACGCTGTCCCTTCAGCAGCTTCACCTTTCACTATGAAATCAAGAAATAAGCAGGAAACAAAAATGCCCCCCAAACTGTCCCTGAACTAATTATGGCCTCACAAAGTTGTTACGTTACATTTTATTTAAGCACAGTGAGAATAGTCTTTTATTATACATTTGGATAAATTCTGAAAAAAAAAAAAAAAAAAAAAAAAAAAAAAAAAAAAAAAAAGACCAAAACCTGCAGGAAACCAATTTAAATCTGCACTGTATCATTCCAGAGAGACCTTATAATGAACTGCAAGTGCAGGCTGGGACTCATACATGTGATGGAATTCGATACCTTCATGTTTCAGTGTTTGCATGCAAGTTCATATTCAGCATTTCCTTGTGGGTGAGAGCCTTCTTCTGGCTACTGATGAGTGCAGACAACCCTTTGGGAACAGAAATGTTTCCTAAAATCCAAAATAGTAAAATACACACAAAATAATGTGTCCCTGGCACAATTTGAGATCATCTCCTATTTTTCTGTGACTTGTTAATAGGGAAAACAAACCAACCCTCACCTCACTAGAACCTTTTTTCATCCCAGCCCACATCTACCACTTGAACATGCAGAAATGGGTTCCACCAAGGCTCCTGTTAGGCTGCACTTCACCTTCTGCCTTCAGCACATGTCTTTTTCAGTAGAAAAGTGGAGACAGATTGCTTTTCACATACTTTTTCTTTGCTTGATCCCCTGCAGAAGACTTCTGTTTTCCTGAAGTCTGAATAATTCTTGTCCCTTGGTACAAATAAATATATCTGCTTATGGGCAAAATGTCACCTTGGGAGTTTTCTGTAGGAAGAGAAGAGGAGAAGCTAAATGTGACATTTATAGATAAGTTGTTTAAAGGTATCACTGCCTCTTTTGCTCTTTCTTGATGTCTCTGAGCAACACTCTTCTGCAGAATGCTTTAGAGCAGCTTGCTTTAGTAACACTGATTTTTGTTTGTTTTTTCCTCTTGATCTGTTTATATTTTTTTAATCAATAGATCTCAAACAAGATTCCTTACCTCATTTAACAGGAGGTGAAGTGAATCCCCCCCATCATGTTTTTTATGCCATTGTCAGAGCTGGAAAGAGAAGTGAGCCTCTTGGGCAATACACTGCCAACTCTGCTCCACTGACCGAGAAAGCCAAAAATATCCTTTAATCCCCCAGAATACCATATAAATATATGTTCCATAACACAATGGCATAAAAATGGTCATTTGCCATGCTGGAAAAGCCCTTCTGGCACTTGGTGATTAGCAGTCCCAGAGTCACATCCAAAACTCTTTAGTGTCATCAGTGCTCCATGCTGCAATGATCTCTGCTTCTTGCCAGGTTCTGCCCGTGAGCAGGGACTTACCAATGGGATCTGGAGCCCTGGGAGTAGCACCAGGATTTAGAGAGGTTACCTTGAAAATCCACTTGCTTTTGCTGGACCCTGGTGGGCAGGGGCACAACAGAAGTAGCCACAGCAAACATCTAATGGACCATAAAGGCTGTGGGGGGCTGTTACACATTCCTCTCACGAGTTCCTTTACAACACAGAGCAGACTTTTGGCATTCAGATTCTAGCTACTTTTTGGCTGTATGGTGCAGCAGCACAGTTGCCTACTTTATTTTATTTTTAGCCTACTGCTGACAGATTTTGAGAGGGGGAGGGGAGTGGTGTCTGCTTATTTCATGCTGTGGCAGTGCTTGCCCAACTTAGCTGGCCATGGAGGACACGTTCAAAATTCAACCCAAAATTCAGTGCACAAGGTCACTTTGCCTCACATCAGAGAAGCTTTCAGGGGCAGTTAAAGCAGAGCATGGAGAACAGCCCATGGCCATCCCAAATACACTTTCATTTGTTTTAAAACTCCAGTTGTCACTTCTGTGCCTCCCATTTAATCTGTCTCCAGCTCCCCAGCATTGTCAATGGTTATAAATAGAGAGGGACAACTTCAATGAAACAACACTTTCAGTGCTTCCAGTTATCTGTCAACAGGCTCTTACAAATGCAATAGAATTTTCTCCCAGAAGAGACATTGGGTTTACTGGTGATTTGTGTTACTCTCCCTCTCTTGTACAGAATGAGAAAATAAAGACAATACGCAGTTTTGCTTTGCTTTTTTCTTCTGTACTTCAGTAGTCCCTAGAGGTAGACATGAGACATACAAAATTCCCAGGAAAAGTTTTGTTCTTTGCCAGCATATCATCAATCCTAAATGACAAATCCTTCCTTTGTGATTTTGGGCTGGCCACCTTTTTCCAGCAGAGGTCTTGGGGCCAAAGCTGGAGTTAATGAAAAGCTCCTCGTTGAAAAGGCCATCATCAGCACAGACTGAAGACTGCCATGTATGGCTGAGGACAGATGGGACTTGTTCCAGGCCCAAGGAGGTAGCTCATCCATGTCCATGCATCTCTGTGCAAAGAGTTGGTTTAGGAGTGCTGTTATGCAACAGTAGATGACATGTATCTGAGTCTCTAAGCAAGCCCCAGGGCAGAGCTTCCAGGCCTGGCTCACCATACTCTACACCTTGGTGTGATTTTTACCTCATTCTGGTGTTTTCTGGGACAGCACAATTTCAGAGGATCATAGAAACACAGAATGTTTTGGGTTGGAAGGGACATTTCAGTGTCATCTAGTCCAGCCACCCTGTAGTGAGCAGGGCCATCTGCACCCAGAGTAGGGTGCTCAGAGTCCCCCCCAACCTCCCCTGGGATGGTGCCAGGGCTGGGGCAGCCACCACCTCTCTGGGCACCCTGGCACAGCCTCTCCCCACCCTCAGTATGCAATTTTTTTTTTTTTTCTCTTTATCTAAATCTCCCTCTTTTAGTTTAAAACCATCACTCCTTGTCCTGTCCCTGCTCAAAAGTCTTTATTTATTGAAAGACTGCAACACCATCTCTTCAGAGTATTCTCTTCTCCAGACTGAACAGCCTCACCTCTCTCAGCTTCTCTTCACTGGGAGAAGTGTTCCAGCCCCTGTATGGAATCAGAGAAGCCATCTGTCGAGGACGATTCCCAAAAGGCAGGATAGAAAACATAAACCTCTTTGTGGAGAAAAAATATTGAACAATGTGTGCCTTGCAGCCAGAAAATAGATTCTGGCTCCTTTTATTCTCTACCATATATGTTAATAATATAGAAATGAACTGTGAAATTTGTGTTTATTCTTTCTTTCCTACAATCAGCACCTGTGGGCAACAGGCTGTTCTGTGCTGGCAGATCACTTTTGGGCTGGGAGCTTCTTTGACTGCTTGGCTCATTGTCAGATGCCTCCCAGTTCAGCCCTGTGGCATCTTCAAGCAGAGGTGTGCAGGACAGAGCGTAGCAAGGGAAGGAAAAAGGGAAGACCATCCATGAGGATAGTTAGAGCTACACTTCCTATTTCAAGAGTATTGGCTTATTCTGCAACACATTCACAGGCTGCTTGTGCACCTCAGTTTACCCAGAAGTGAAATCAAGGCCGTCCCAGGGTGCAAGGACTGTGCGTGCTGACCTGGCCATTAACAGGATTGTTCTGCTTTGGGGATTCTCCAAAATGGTATTATTGATTTTCTGCATCATGTGGCAAATGTTTAGCACAGCTCTTGGATGTTTGAACTCCTTTCATGCTTGGAAGAAAGTGTGACCGTAGGAGTCCCATCCACAGCAGAACAGAAAGGGCTTGAAAACCCATTTACAATAAAAACGCAACTTTTGGAAATGAAACCTTTTATTTTATGTCCTTATGTTTTTAATTTGCCAGACAAGTGGGAGAGAAGTGCTGAGAAAGCAGCATGAATAACAAGGCAAAGATAAAAGCCACACTGTCCTCCTGCTCACACTTTAGTGTTCCTTAGCCTTTAGCTCACATTAGGCTATCTGAAGCATTTTACCATTCTGGGCTAAAAAGTATCATCAGAAAATAAAAGCTATTTTATTTTATTTTATTTTATTTTTTTTTATTATTTTTTTCTCTCCTTAAAGAGCAATAGTAGTTTTGTGCTCAGACAGTATCTTGCTCAGATAGGAAAGAGATACAAAGAGGGAGCCCAGATATTGTCCAGATCTTCTGTGGGAGAATATCTGATATGAAACAAGTTATAGATTCCTTCTGTCGCATTGCAGAGGCACTGGGGAGCATTTCCACCTAACATTTGTATGAAAATGTTACCTTCAGTGTGATGTAATCACTTGCAGACTTTACCTCACTCTTCAAATTTGGGTAGCACTGTAAAAAGGGATAAAACTGTTTTAGGGCTGACATGGGAAGACACATAACACACAGTGTGACTGTGCAGCCTTATTTCCTTAGGAAAGTAGGTTAAAAAGCAAGAGACAGGGCTCATAGTATTTTATTCCTCAGTTTCCCTGCTCTACAGGGTTCCTAGAAGTTTTCCATTATTTTCTAGAGCAGTGAACAGAAACTCCCTGGCTGCTGGAAATCAATACCACTAAAAATGGACTTTGTTTTATTTATTCCTTTGGCAAATGAGTGATGGCCTCACTGGAGCTCTTCTGATTCATATGTCTGCAAGACATTGGTATAATTACTGAACATCTGGCCTTCTACAGGTCTGGGGACTTCACAGAGATCTGCAAAACCTTGTCACAATGACTAAGACTCCAAGAAATCACTACAAGTTTGCCATTCCCTTCACCTTCACCATTGTTTATCAGCATTTCTTTTAAGACTCTGGTCCTTGTAATTTCTGGGGTTGTTGTAGCAAGTGGATGGCTCACTGGTGTGATGAGTGTACTCTTTTTTTCTCAGTGGCTGTGATCCATTTGTGTCTTTATAGTAAGTTCCTCCCCCTTTGTACACTGTGGGAAGCTACATTTATGGAACCTCCAAATATGAACAATTAATCACCATTGATGGTGCTCTGTAAGTAGTGTGAAACAATTACAGTCTGATGCCAATGTCCCCACAGCTGCTGTTGGCATGAAGAGAGCATGTTTGGTGCTGGGTTTCTGACTGACAACTTGGAAAGGAGCTGAAAAAACATTAAATTATATTTCAATGAGGTGCAATGCAAGCAGGGGAGCTGCTCAAGCCCTCAAAGAGGGTTCCAAAACCAAAGCCCCATACGAGGACAAATAACAGTCCTTCAGGAGTTTACAACAGATAAAAGTGTAAGAGCAAATTGTTTTTGAGGAACCTTGGTTGGGAGGTGTATGACAGACAGAGAAATCTTGCCATTGCAATAAGACGTAGGTTGTGACTGTATTTATTGTCTTACCCAGTCAACCCCCAATTATCCAGTCATAAAATCAATCCACGCCCAAGTCTTGGTTTTTGAAGACAACTTACTTTTGCACTCTGAGTAAACAGAGTCCAGTTGAGAGAAGCTGCATCATCACATCCAATGAATCAAGTGTGACTGTGAAGGTTTGATCATCACGTCAGCTACGATGGGGAAAACTTACAGAGACAGAAGATGTGCTGGGGGTTGCTCAACATTTTGGAGAGAAAAAAAGGGAATCCTCTTCCCCAAGCCATTTTGTGCAAGATTGACAGGAGAACTAAGGTGACATTGCCAAAGCCTGGTCATCCTCTCTGTGCAGTTATGGTTGCAGGAAGGGTGGGGACCAGGCAGGCTGCAAGGTGAGAGCAGACAGACATCTGTCTGTCCATCTGGAGTGCCTGCCCCACTCCTGCAACTCATCAGGAAGTGGGCATTTGCTGAGAGCTTTATAGTTTGGAAGATTGGCTTCATCCTTAATCTTTCTTGTCCCAGAAGGTTTTTGTGAGACATAAAGAGTGATGATCCATCCTTTTATATGCAATATTTTTTATCAGATGGGCAGACCATTCCCTTCAGTCTTCATATTTCTGGGCTGAATAAACTCATTTCTTTCAGTGATTATTAAAGACACTTTTTAACATGCCTGCCACTCTTGCTGAACACTAGACTTCCTCCTGTTCATTCCTCACTTGGTTAGAAAAGTGTCTTAGGCTGGGTATGAGAGTGCAGGTAAAACTTCACCTATTTCTAAGCACAGAGGATTAATTTCTTCTCATATCTAACACAACAAATTTTTTTTCAAAGCCCAAAAAGGGATTATTAGCAACGTGTTTCTGCCAACAGCATGAAAAGAAACTGAAAGGAGACAGAAAAGGAGAATCCTTTTCACACATTATTCTGTCACCTGCTGCTCCCCTCGTTGCAACATGCTGTGGCTGCCCAACATTTACATGGCTTCAGAAAGCAAGTGGATGGAATTATAGAAGAAAAAATAAATAAAAAAGTGAAAAACCATCCACCCAGGGTTATCAAAGTAGAACAGCTGTCCTACCTGAGGGAGGTGTTTCTTTCTGTGCCTGACCCATTATCAGCCAGGCCCTTTCCTCAACTGATTGAAACTGCAAGTCCACATTTTAGAGGTAAATTTAATGGTCCATCAGGGATGGTTCCCTTGTAAGGGACATTATCTTGAGGCAGAATAACTCCAGCTACACCTGTGCCTTACTTGGAAGTGTATGACTATTTTCAGATAAATGATGCTGAGCTGGGAAAAGGAGCAGAATAAAAAGCAGAATATATCATTTGTACTGTAACATCTGGTCCTCTCTGGTCTGTCTGCAGCCCACTTTCTTTGTTACTTCAGGAATTTTCCTACGCACATTAGTTCTCAAAAATTCACCTACTGTAAGAATTCAGGTGCTGATGAATGGTCTCTTATTTTAGCTGCTCACAGGGGAGCTGTGTTAGACACCATCCTCCCCTGCTTGCTGGAAAAGAGCAGCTGTTGCAACCCAGGCTCACCTAGACCAAGTCACCCAGGAACAGATCCAGGCGGGTCTCGAGTGTCTCCAGAGCAGGAGACTCCACAACCTCCCTGGGCAGCCCCTGCCAGGCTCTGCCACCCTCACTGGGAACAAGTTTTTCCTTGTGTCACAAGTCCCTCATTTTACTGTCCCTGGGTGGTGCTTGTCTGGGGGCTCTGCCTCTCTGGAGCCCCACAGGCAGTGGGTAACTAGGCAGGCAGCATTTTCCCCTTAATCTGCAATGTGCATTTCTGTTTTGGAAGCAGGAGCTGCCCTGTGCAGCCTCACACCCCGACTGTGCTGGGTGGTGGTCTCTCCTCTGCAGCTCAAATAAAAATGTTTTCCATCTGCCTTTTATAAATGGGGATTAGTTTAACATCTTACAGACAGCCCAGGTTACAAGGAGCTTATTGGAGGTGGCAGTGGAGGGAAATTCACTGTTCCAGCAGCAAAATGTCTGCTGCACAAGGGAGCAAGAAAAGCACTTCTGCATGAAAGGGGATGACATTTCAGTTACAA
This sequence comes from Ceyx cyanopectus, assembly GCA_013401355.1. NCBI lineage: Eukaryota > Metazoa > Chordata > Aves > Coraciiformes > Alcedinidae > Ceyx > Ceyx cyanopectus. The sequence continues at coordinate 28,085 of VYZU01037795.1, forward strand.
GGTAAAGATGAAGCAGCAAGAAGCAAACACCCATCTGATAGTAGGTAGCACAGGCTGTAAATGACACTGAAAACCACTCCACAGCAATAGCCATCTGAATCCCAGCTCTATCATTTCTGCTGGGGTGGGGGGGTTGACACCACCAAGGAAAAAAATCAAATGCTGGGTGTTATTCACAGCAGGTAAAAGCCAGAGTTTGTTGATGGCAGGAGATACAGGAGTGAAGCTATCCTGCAGTGCTCTAGGAGGAAGAAATTCAACATCCCTTGCAATATTCTGGTTATACCACAAGGTAACGTTGATTTTTGTCATTTCTATACTTTCCCTAAAGCAGAAGTTCTCAATGTTTGCTTATGGTTTTGCAGGTATCTCAGTGTTTTCTGCTGAGGAGTAGATCCCTAAATAGCAAACTTAAGCTCGCTGACAATAGTTTTGATTTCTTAATTACTTTTCATGGGCTCCGAGTCAATGCAGAGCCCACGGTTCCCCCTGGGATTTGTAGACAACAGCCTGAAGGCAACTGATAAGTTTATTAACGTATCTGCTGTTACTTTGAAGCCCTGGAGTTCCTATTAATAGCCTAATGATACTGCATATGTGCTCAGGGGGAGGAAATGACCTCCCCCCCTGCCATCATCTGCTCTTGAATAAAGCAAGTGGGGCTCTGGTGCTGTTCACTTGTCTCAGTGGAGGATGGAGTATTGCACCATGAACAACATTTCAGGCTGCTGTGGCTGAACAGCTTTGGAAAGGCCAACAACTCACACCTCACCAGCCTGGACTAGTGGCAGTTTACACTGAATATGTGGGCAATTTTGCCAAAAAGCATCACTGTGTCCAGCTTAACCTCTAGCTAACAGCAGAGAAAGGACTTCCTCTGTCAACTTTTGAACTGAATCCAGTTGTGTGTTTTCTGAAGCAAGTACTTGCAGCCACGTCATTCAGGCATGATTAGGGAGAGTTCAGGAATGAAGAGGCTTATCTGCCAGAGCCCTTCAAAATGTGTCTTTAACTCCTGCTATTATAAAAAAAAGAAAGCAGACCTTAGTTCTCATTCAAAAGCTTCCCTTTTAACCCCAGAACCTAATTATGCATCTTCAGAGGGTCAGTGTCTCCTCTCTATAAATGTAAGAACACATTCAACGTTCTCATTTTGATCTTCATTTAGATTGAGAAGTACTTGCACATCCAGGGGGTGAATTACTCAGACCTTGCAATGAAGGGAATAATTTGCTCTATCACAAAGGAACTCTATTGTCTCAGGAGAACCCAACGTTTGCTTTTTTTCCTCCACTTTTCTTTTTGTGCCTTATGTCATAAATCAGCACTGACCTCAACGGGTCAAAATAACAAGCAGTACTTATCACAGAATCACAGAATGGTTTGGGTTGGAAGAGACATGAAAGATCATCATGTTCCAACCTACCCCTGCCATGGGCAGGGACACCTCCCACTAGAGCAGGTTGCTCAAAACTCCATCCACATTGGTCTTAAATACATCCAGTGATGGGGCACCCATAATTTCTCTGAGCAACCTGTTCCAGTGTTTCACAACCTGCATAAGAACTTCTTCCTAGTATCTCATCTAAATCTCCCCTCTTCTAGTTTAAAAGAACTACCTCTCAACCTGTCACTACAAGTGACTACTATTTGTTCCTTGCACTAAATCCCAGTCTCATTTACAGCACTGCAAAGCAGCTGCATTGGTTGGGCTGATATTACTCTGCCCTTTTACCACAGAGGGTCTGAGCAGAAGCTGGTCCAGCAAGGGAGATGTAGCAGCATCCCCCATCCCCACTTTTCTGGCATAAACAACTACAGAAGGTACATTAAGGAACCAAGCATGGTGAGCCTGGCTCTGAGGATTTCAGTGGTTGGTGCCCCTGCTGGGAAGATCTTCAGCCAACCTCTGTAACTGCAAAACAATATATATATATGCTTGGGGATTTCTGCCCCAATTAGATTTCATAACAGAATTTAATAAATGAAGGATCTAGAGGACTGTAGTTGAAAGGAGGTCAGATTATCAAGTCCTAAACAAAGAATCTTATTTCCTTAGGCTGTGCCTCATGTACAAGATAACATCTTTCCCTGGTCACAGCAATTACTGGATGTTTTAATGAGAAAAAAACTTTCAGTGCCTGGAATACGAACTATTGGCCACAAACACATGTTTTGGGGTTTTTTTTGGTTTCTTTTTCATCTGCACTATGTGACCGAATTAAAAAAAAAAAGTTCCTGTGCTTGGAAACCTTTCCTTTTCTATGCCTTATGGCTGTTGCCTGCACTTCTACCATCCCTTTGTCAAATATACCACTGCCATCATCCTATGGGGGACCACCAAGCAGTGCCTAGAAATGTGAATCTCACAACTCAGACTTTGCAAACAAGTGCAAGAAGGAAAGCAACTGCCTGTCCTTGCAGTATTTTAGACTGTGCTCCTTAAGAAGCTTTTTACCCAAGAAGCAGGATGCTGATTCTTCATTTGTCTTTCTCTCATTGCAGATTGAAAGCACGAGTCTCTGGCTAACATGGAATTCATTCTGGAAAATGTGCTGCTGAGAGCAATTTTGCAGAGTTGGGGGGGATGATATCAGCAAGAAATCAGCTCTTTCCCATCTATGTATTCTATTATTCAGCATCACAGCCTTGATTTTTCTACAGCTCACAGACAGATGTTCACCTTTTTGTCTCCTACCCTAAAAGCAAGATTTTCAGAACAGTTAACTGCCATTTAGACTTTGAAACAAATTACCAGAGACACTCCTCTTTGCCTCCCCAGTTCTAAGCCAACCCCTTTGAAAACCAGCCTTAGTGCTGAATAGGAGGCAAGGCTATTGGAAGAGTCATCTGAAAGTCAAGGTAGGCAAACTTTTGGATGTCTACCAGAAAATATGCAGGGATGGTTTTCAGTGAGGTATCTCATCACTTCCTTGCAGCTGGGGTGGCAGCATTTCTGTTTCATCATCCCTCTTTGGTTTCCTCCAATACCACATCCATGCATATCTGTGTTTATAGTCGTGGGCAGAGGTGAGTTTCATTCAGTGTGAGCAAATCTCAGCTTTTTTTTCCTGAGTAGGGACATTTGAGGGAGTCCCAAAGGCTCTGTTTATGACCCAAAACCTTTGTCCATCACCTCAGAATAAATTGCTGCCTGGAAGATTTCCAACTGAAGATGAAAATGAGACTATTGCTTATGAAGCAGGAGCACAAGCCCTTGGCTTTCAAGGGAGTTGAAACAGGATCTGGAGCATTGATAAGCCCACATCTGTTTGCAGTTAACAGGTCCCAAAACAAGAATAATATCATCAACAGTTAAAAAAAACCCCAAACAAACAAAAAACCACAAAACAAAATGAAACAAAAACCCATCATCAATCTCCAAACCCTTCTGCAATTACAGGCAGACATAGCAAAGCAGCTTCAAAAGTGTTTTGTCTATACACTGTGTCTTCCCCCACCCTGTGTGTGTGTGTGTGTGGAGGGGAAACATGACATTTCTTGTATATTTTTCCAAGAAATATATGGCAATTTTGAGAACAAGGTCAGGGATATGCTTTCTTGGGTTGTTTTTTTGCTGTACCTGGGATGAAATATCACCAGAGGTAACCTTCCCTTCTCTTGCATCTGCTGCTCTTGAATACACACGAGAATGTCAACAACCTGATGTTTCCAATTTCCAAAGAAATCTTTAAATATCTTTGGAGATCTGAGTTTGTCCTGGACTCTTTGAACTCTAAGTATTAAACTTCAAGGCTGCTTTCATTTTTCAAAGGGAAGTGCTGGTGTATGGGCTAAAATTGTTGCTATTTTCCTTGCTCTGCTATCCCTGTGTTTACTCTGCTTATGCAAAATAGAAATGTGGAGCTGAGTATCATCAGGAGGCTGCTTGGTTCTGGGATTATGCAGACTTTTTCTATTATGAATCAAAACACTTTGGTATCATAGTGAATAATTTTGTTTTGGTGGCTTCCATACTCTTCTGTATCCACCCAAATTGCTCCAGTTCCTCCCAGGACCCATTATTCAGCTACATCTTGTTGCAATTATCCAGGCACAAATACAGGCTGGGGATGAGAGGATGGATCAGCCCTGTGGAGACAGACTTTGGGGTGCTGGGGGTGAGGAGCTGGAGCTGAGCACCCAGCAGCCACTGGCACCCTGGGCTGCACCCCCAGCAGCCTGGGCAGCAGGGCCAGGGGGGGATCCTGCCCCTCTGCTCCCAGGGCTCTGCAGAGACCCCCCTGCAGGGCTGGGGCAGCTCTGGAGTCCTCAGCACAGCAGAGCCAGGGAGATGTTGGAACACGGCCAGCAATGCTGGGAGGGCTGGAACAGTGTACTGGGACATACTGGGAGAGCTGGGGGGTTCATCCTGGAGAGGAGAAGGCTCTGGTGACATCTTCTAGCAGCCTCCCACTACTTAAAGGGGGCCTTCAAGAAAGACTAGGACAGACTCTTCATCAAGGGATGTACAAAGGGCAATGGTTTTAAACTGAAAGAAGGTAGATTTAGATTAGAAATTAGAAAGCAGTTCTTCACTGTGAGGATGGTGAGACACTGTCCCAGGTTGCCCAGAGAAGCTGTGGATGCTCCAGCCTTGCAAATTTTCAAGTTCAGGTTGGATGGGGCTCTGAGCAACCTGGTCTAGTGGGAGGTGTCCCTGTCCATGGCAGGGACACTGGAACCAGATGATATTTAAGGTCAGTTCCAACCCAAACCGTTTTGTGATTCTATGATTCCCTTGATGTTTTCTGGCCCTCACCATCAGACTGCATCTCCCATGACATCCTCCATCCTCAAGGGCAGAAAGTCTTCTCTTTCAGCATGGTGAGGCAAATCAACAGAGGGATGTTTTGGAAAGCAAAGTACCAGCAAAGATTCTTGCCTACAGAGCATAATATTAATAAGGGGTGTTCAAATGCAAGTCTTGTGTGTAATTGATAAATGTTCCAAAATAAAAGAAAAGATAATTTCTTAATAAAAGTAATGAATTTTTTCTTCACAGAGTATCCTTTGTATGATTATTGTGAGGTGGTTTAATCTAGAGTTGAAATCAAGCTTGTGTACAACCTGGTATTTCCCTAAGTGCTTCTAATCACAAGAACATGTCACTTCTGTCTGCTGAAGGACATTTTTTATTTGCTCCTTCCCTTGCCCTGAGCCAGAGGGGGTCTTCTTGCAATCCTTTCCTCAAGCATGGGCTGCAATGAACCCTGCTCATCTGAGTATAATCCTGATCCTGGCAACTCTCTTTCCTTGTGCAAAGAAATCATTGTCACCACTTGCTTTGGTTTTCATTTGAAGTGTTTTCCTGATCATCACTTCCATTTGTGCTGCTGATTATAGCCCACAACTGTATAAATCTATTTTTTTAATGCATTTTTTGTATCATCTCTCCAGATTTGATCTTCATATGGAAGTAAAAAAAAAAAAGGCACAAACAACTTAGTAATTAGATCCTAAAACCATCTGGATTTAAAGGCAAAGGCCAGACTAAATTGAATACCAGTAAGCAGTTCTCCCATGGGGATGAGGAATAGCTCTGTTTTCCCCTCCACCCTTCCGAGGCCGGTCAGAAAAATCATGGGGACACTGAAAATAAGAGAGGATGTGAAGAACAGCCTTCCCACAAAGGCAGTCCTAAGGCCAGCAACACTCTGTCTCCCATCTGAGCCCAGCACGTACAGCTCCTGTGAGCTATGATCCAGCCAGTGATGGGTGGGAGTTAGTTAGATACTCCTCTGGATGGGATGGGCAGGACACACAGAGTTGTACCCAACAAGTGAGAGGAGGAATGTGTCCAAAGTCTCAAGAATTAATGTTGAGGGTGTTTTGCCAACTCCTGAAGAGAGAACCTGAGACTTAAGGCATGATGTGAAGTTTTAATCTGTACTGTAAATGGTGGCTGGTGATGGTTTTTTGCTATTATGGTGGTTCCAGGATGAGCCATAGGGATTATTGAATGCCTAACAAAGGCAGAGGATCTGAGTGTGTACAGGACACACAGACAACACTTCCTTGGACATCTCCAGAGTGTGGGGATGTACCACAGTGCTGCAAGGCAGTCTGAAATCTGCTGAAGATGTGCTAGTGAAAGAAGGTAGAATTAGATTATGAAGAAATTCTTCACTATTAGGGTGCTGAGACATTGGAACATGTTGCTTAGAGGGGTTATGGATGCCCCATTCCTGGAAGTGTTCAAGGCCAGGTTGCACTTTGAACAACCTGATCTAGTGGAACATGGCAGCAGGGTTGGAACTAGATGATATATAAGGTCCATTCCAGCCTAAACCCTTCTATGACTATGATTTCTGAAGACAGCAGTTACAAACCTACTGCCTACAAAGGAACCCCTGGTGCAGCACATGTTTAGCTACATACATACTGTCCCCCAGTATGTAGAAGTGAGGTGTTGTCACTTGGGAATGAAAAGGTATGCATGTGGATATATTCAAGAATCCCTTTTAATCACACAATGCTTAATTTTCTGCTAATTTTCTGATCTGTGCAAGCCATTAGTTATTGTGAAACCAGAAAGACCTTGTTTGTGATGGTTTCCTATTCCTCTGTTTTTCCCATTCTGCATATTCTCTGCATTGTCCATGTTACATTCTCTTGGTTGTTTCACAGATCAGGTATTTTATTGACATTTTGCTGCTTCATTTGTTTTCATGTCATCAGTGAATGTCACAGCACTTGATCTTCATGAGATAAAAATCATGGAAAGGCAGAGCTGAAATCCTGCTGCTGTTGGGGTTGTGCTCAGTTAGGAAGTACTCAAGAACATGGGTAGAGGCTTGCTGAATAATGAACTGTAATAGCAGGAGCTGCTGTTGTCCTGGAAGTGTGAAATTCTTTCCTTTTTTTTTTTTTTGTTCATTTTATCATTTACTTTTGAAAACCTCTAAGGAAATTCTTAAATAGGTTCAGAAAATAAGAACCTGAAGCTCCATCTCTGCCTATCAAAGTTGTGAGACCCTTTTTTCTTAAGTAAGAAAATGTACATGGTTAAGAGTAGTCCTTAGGACATTCCTGACCACTTGACCTGCCATGCAGATTTATGGTTATAAATAGACCACACACAAAATCAAAATATAAAATTGTCAGTTTAATGGTGTCTGACCATTTCACGTTCCTTCTTGAACGGAGGAAATTCCTTCAAGCGGAATGTTCAGCAAGAGCACCCAAAATAGGACCTTTTTTTCCCCCCTAACCAGCCTTGGCTTTGAGTTCCAGACTCCTCCCAAGCATATTTCATGCAAGGCTCCGGGCAGTCTCGCCCCAGTAACTGGGCACTGGATGGCTTGGCTGGGTTGCCTATCCCAGTCTTGTTTGGAAAGACAACAGGTAGACAGAAAAGCCTAGGGCTGCAGCCCAGAGTCCCTTCCAAAAATCCAAGGGACCTCTTTCCTCAGCCAATGTGTGCTCCAGTGACATTATTGACTGGCATTATGTGCAGTCAAATGAAAACTAGTTTTGTTTAGGCAATGGTATCAAGAGATTAGTTCGTGGGGTGATGGGAAGTGCTGAGGGTGAGTCATCAAGGTCTCACGCAGCCCTTTGCATAACAGCTACATAACTAGAATGGCAGCCTGATATGTGCTGAAATCAGAGTTATACCAAAGCCAGCTTATTGGGTACAACTGTTCTTTGACCCCGTTTAGGAAGTTGTCTTTGTTGGACACAACTTTTGCCAGTCCCTTCAGAGGCTGAATAAAATATTTCCAATGTCTTCTGTCTGAAGCCATGGGAAAGCTTTGCAGTTCTGGGAGCATCAGGTGCAAAAAAGAAACACATGGAAGCTGAAGAACCCTGAAACCCACAGAAAAGACAGAAGTGGAGAACTTCTGAAGAAGAAAGTTTTCCAGCACATGCAAATATGGAGAAGATCATTCTAATTTTAACACCTGTAGCACTTTGTCTCTGGGGATAGATTGAGATTGTCACAGAATATAAGAATTGAAAGCAGCTTTGTCAAATTCAGAAGTTTTTGATTCTCACAACCATCAGTGTGAGAGATGCTGCCTTCAAGGTCCTTCCTGAATGGCAATATTCTACGTACCTGTTCTCAGTTTAGGAGCAGATTTTCACTGCTTCTATAGATATTAAGGCCCTGGTCTCTGGTGGGATTTCAGAGAACTCCTGATGAATAAGGATCATTCCTTTGTGGTTCTCTATAAATAAGCCTCATGTCTCATGATAAAGGAAGCCATCATTTGGAAATTTCCACCTCCTATTGGCTCCACTGGTCATTTCTATATATTTTGTCTCCAGTGAGCAATCTAAGCATCCCGACAGCAGTTGAGATGTGAGCTATGAAAAAAATGTGTCTTGGGATTTTAATTTTCCTTGGGACATTTGCTTGCAAACATCTGCCTGTTTGTGCAATCTGGCTTTTTGCAGCAGAAAATTTGTCTTCAGAAACATTTTGATGAACCCTGGGACTTTGGCATGGGTGGTTTTTCTGTCCCCAGAGCAGGGGGAGGGATGGGAAAAGGGGGTGACTCTGGCAGATGCAGAGAAGCTAGCTCTGACCTTCCAGACCTTTCAGGGTAGGATATAAGCAGAGGGTTTCCCTTGGGCTTCATCTGCACCATCCCTGCCTCTCCACAGCAACAATGGTGTAAACAACAGCAGCTCTAAAGGCAGAAAACTTGCAGCTGCATCCTCTGAGTGAACATGTCAGTGAAGTCACCTTGCAAGTTGTTGTGGGTGGAAGGCAGCTGAAGGAGGTTGTCCTTGGCCAAGAGCAGGGCTGTCTCATAACCCCACTGCTCACCTTCAGCAGGTCCTGCCAATTGCCTTCTCTGCTCCTGTTTCAAGACAAAATGCACCAAAAAATGCACCAAACGTGCTAGTCCCTAACTGAGGGGAAGAAACCTTGCTGTAAGCCAGCCACTATGACCTTCCATTAGAGTAAAAATGGTGCCTCCAGGGGAAAATTCATCCAACAGACCAACGATAACTCAGTTTAGAGAAGGTTGCATCACTCCCTACTATGTGTCTACAGCTTTTCATGGATGCTAAAGTGATCTGAGGGTGACTAACTTGTACCACACAAACTGATGACTCTCACCCAGCCTCACCTGCTGAGTCTGGAACAGACCTGAATATCCAAGTCCTCATACTTATTTTCCAGGACTACTCAGCTTCATCTCAGCTCTCAACAGCACACTTGAGGATTTGAGCCAGGCACTTAGGCTCTACTCCCAGCTGGCTCAAGTCAATGGCTGTCTTTTTTTTTTGTTGTTCATAGAAACTAAACTGCATACAATACTGGAGCAGAATAAGGATTTGTGTAGTCTCAAGTGTTATGTGAAACTGCAACAAATTGAATCTATTTCAACAGAAAAGCACCTGCTATTAAGCAGCTGAGCTGTTCTGTTTTCTGTCAGTGCAACTCCCTGGTACTTGTTCCTTTACTGGTGCTACACTGGGGTTATGCTGCTTTACTTCGAGATCTGACACAGCATCTTGTGTTAAATCGAAACCTAGGAACAGTTAACTTGGACAAAATACTTGGCTCACTGAAGGGAAGCATGGATTTGCTCACGGTGGAGGGACAACCAGGGCACAGGTTTCCCTTTTTATGTTTTCTGTCTTCTGTTTGCTGGGGTGTGTTGGTCTGATAGATGTGGACACAGAGGCTCTTCCTACTCCCTCCCATTATGGGGCATAATTGTACTTGTGCCAGGATCCTCTGGATGGCTACATCACCCCTGTGACCAAATGATAAAAATCCTTAAAAAGACCCAACCAGGCAGATGTAGCAAAATGAGAGACAGATTCTGTCTGTCACAGCCAGTTCCTAAATAGCCTCACTGTTTACAACCTGCCTCCAGCTTCTGATCTGTCTGCCTCAAGTTCCTGCTGATTGTCACCAGATCCTTCTCTTCACTCCAGAAGTCTTTGCCTCACTCTGTGTCCATACAGAGGGGTGGGAGATGTTTGCTCTTGCTCCCTATCTTAGTTATTAGCCTTGAATCACTTGCAAACAAAGAGTCAATTTAATCTTTTATATGGGCACTATAAACTGTTTTTCCAGTTAGAGCAGCTCCAGAGAACAGAGTGAATGAAGACCCAGAGACAACACTGCTAACTGGGCAATGGTTGAGTGATCCAAAGGTGACAAATCATGTGAAAATGTAAGTAACAAACATCTGCTCCTCCTTGATAGTTCCCACTCACTCCATCTTCATCAAACTGAAGTCTACTGGGAGTCACTGCAAAGAGGAACTTGAAGGCACTTTAACAGCACAGGCCAATGACCTTAAATGTTGGGTCAGGTCTGGGACATCAGCAAGACCATCAGAAGCATTTTTATTTGCTGGGAAGGGTTCAGTGACAAAGAGTTGAAGTGAAAGATGTTCTGAAATTCAAGCATGGGTGACTGACACCCTGACTGAGTGGTCAAGTGGTGTGTGTGGAAAAGTGAAAGAATTTTTTCCAGTATCTTCCCAGCTGGAGGAGTGTTTTATAGCCCTGCTCTAGTTTTTGTGTTTTTCAAATGGCAATGCATCAAAATACAGATTAATATGGAGAGCCTTGGAATAAAACTTTTGATTGCCATGATGTTCCCTTTTGAGACTGTCATTTTCAGCAAGGTTTCCTCTTTGATGCTGGTTAAACAGGGTTGTTTTGTTGGGGTTTTTTTTGTGTTTTTTTTTTTTTAATTTTTTTTTTAATTTTTTTCATATTTAGAAAAAAAAAGGAATTTTTATAATTTGCAAATATGAGTTGCATTAAATCAAGTCCAAGAGTGTTCATTAATCTTTTCAACAGATGTGGATGAAACTTTTACTTGCAGTAGATGAAGAAGTATTTTATCATTCCATTTCCATATCTAAAGGTTGTTGGTTTACTGCTGGACTGATGAGAGATGAGAATTTAAGTAGATTACAGAACTGTCATTATCCAATAGCTGTACCTTCTTGGATCCTAAAGTAATGTATCCTATCCCTCTGTGACACAAGATGATCTTTTGAGGTACCTTCCAACTCCTGACAGTCTATGATTCTATGACACGACAATTGCATCACAATAGTCTTGGCTTGGGGCAGGGTGGGGCACGTTCCTGTTTTAGAGACGACAGACCATAGCAACCAACAGACTGAGTTTGGTGCCTATGACGTGGGCACCACATCAGCTCCCACCAACCCAGGCACTTGCACTGGAGGGTGAAGGAGAGATAACACAGCCCCTCACCACTGTACCCCAACAAGTATGGCAGAACAGTGGAATAGGCTCCCCAGGGAGGTGGTTGAAGCACCATCCCTGGAGATATTCAAGGTGAGGCTGGACAAGACTCTGAGCAGCCTGGTCTGGTCAAGGCTATCCCTGTCCACTGCATGGGGGCTGCACTAGATGAGCTTTGGAGGCCCCTTCCAGCCCTAACCATTCTATAATTCTATAGCACAAGGCCCTGGAGAGAGACACACCACCATCCCAGCCACTGGTGCTGGAAAGAAGGGGGAAGAAGCGAAAACACAGCTCCTCATCACCACTGCCTGCAAAACGCAGGGCGCTGGAGAAAGATGTTTCACCGTCCCAGCCACAGGTGCTGGAGAAGAGGTCAAAGGAGCAGGAACACAGCCCCTTATCACCGTGCCCCACCAAACGCAGGGCACTGGAGATGGACGTGTCATTGTCCCAGACACCGGTGCTGGAGAAAATGGGAAAGAAGCAGGAGACACGAGCCCACACCACTCTGTCCCAGCAAGCGAAGGACTCTGTTGAAGGACCTGACACTGTCCCAGCCACCAGTGATGGAAAAAAGAAGAAGAAGCGGAGCTGGACCTCCTCAGTACATCACCCCAGCCAGGCTAGAGCCCTGCACCCACCACCAGTGCGCTTGCGACGCTTTCCTTTAAACTGGCATTTAGATGAGAGCCATGGGAAGGGTTAATATTGAAACAGAGAGACTGTGGGCTCTGGAAGTGGATGGGAGGAGTATTTGGGTTTGATGTGTAGAGTGTCTTTGTTCTGTTCTGTTGCTTGTTTTTCATTAAAATCTATTTTGGCATTAGAATCTGTCAGCCCAGCGCTGCTCTGCGCCTGATGGGGAGGAGAAGCGGTGCTGGGAGCAGTGGGAATGGGCACCCAGAGGTGCCAAGGCCCTGTCGAGCCCCAGATGGGAGCCAGGCTGCTCTGAAGGCCCCCCCAGAGCCCAGTCACCACCAGCCAGCTGGGCAGGCAATAGGAGGGCCATGGGGGTGTCCCCTTGCCCAGGTGTAGCAGCCCCTTGGTGGGGCAGCCAGGACAGATGGGGCCTGTAGGCCTCACAGACATGGCCCCGTGCAGGGCAGAGATCAGCAGATGCAGCCCCTGTGTTATCTTTCTGTGTTATGGCCAGGAAGGCCAATAGTGTCCTAGAGCTGGTTTTTGACCTCATAGTATTTTCTGCTTTGTCATAGATAGAAAGATGATAGCCCTCTTTCAGAGGAACCAGCACCAAGGGCTGGCTCAGATCCAGTTTTTATGGTGTGGGTGTTCTCTCTGACACACAGACACTGTGCTGATAGTCATGAGTAGGCACTCTGACCTATGAGCAAAGAGCAAGATCTTCACCCAGAGGTAATGCAGAAAATCAGAGATGAACCTGATGTACCAGCCTCATCAAATAGTCAAAGAGTGAGGTGAGAAGTGATTCCAAAAGCTGGGCTCCAGCTAATCTACTGAGAGCTGTCTGTGAGGTGGTTCATTTGTTCACACTGTGCTACAGGGTGGCCTAAGGGAGAAATCCTCCAACACCCTCCAGCTTCCCACACTCACACATTTATCCAAAAAACAGGCAGAGCATTTGGCTTTGTGCCACACTTTTTGTATTCAGCCCTTTGAATATATGAACACTGAAATGCAAACAAAGCTATGGACTTGTTCTGTAAGAGTCAGGCCTGCCAACAAGATTGCTTGATTTCTTGACCATTGCTCGGGTAACATTGACCCTAGATGCCCTGTAGCTCTGCAGCAGAGTCTTGTCTGCCTGGCAGATGTGGTTTCTTGATTAAACATGTTGTGTTGAATAGCTGTGAGTACAAAGAACTGCATGAAGGCAAATGATGAGATCTTTCCTGATACAGCTGAGGTGAGATAGCCAAGTCTGCTGACGTTGGAATGGAGTACTATCAGCTTGCACCAGCTGAGCAGCTGGACATTGTGGCTTCCAACCTGCTCCAGCCTGTGCAGCTGTAAAATTACATTAGTGGAGTTAGAGGCATCTGTGTTATGAATTTCAACTGACAATAGGTAAGGATCTTTCCCACACCCACCGGAGACATCCATGGACCGTAGCTGGAAACCACTGGTGAGTCAAGACTAGTGGTTCTCTACTTTCACTGACACTAACACTAATCCAAGCAACTGGAACACTTCCAGTTTGCCCAGAGTGAACAAAATGAGGCACCAAACCCCAACTTTTTCTATGGCTCTTTGTTCACAGATTATTTTTAGTCCAGTTGATGATCTTTTTATGAGTCCATAAGGTTTAATTAAATACATTCATCAACCTGAATTCCCCGAGGAAATTTTTATAAGCATTACTCCATCTAGCATGGCATCTCCTTGCAATGCTAGTTTTACACATCACTGTTCCGAGGCTTGATTATATTGTCATATATTATTATCAGAGTACAATAATTAAGAAAAAAACTATCCCATCCCTCTCTCAATTCTGGAACCAAAGTTCTTCCCATCCATGGTCACTACAGCTCTTCCCAGCCATGATCACCAGGGAAGCATGCAGAAGAAGTAGAAAGAGGACCCCCAGTATCTGCTTGACAAAAAATCCTGTACTTCCAGGATGCATTTATGATGCAAGTGGTGCTTGTAGGGCTACCTGATGCTCTCCAGACTGTGTTTCAACCCCAAATCCAGTTCATCTGTTCTGCAGGCTCCTATCATTTTGCTGGAGTGAAGATCTGTAGGACCCAGAGGTGATTATATTCATGATGCCCCTGAAATCTCAGAGTCCTGAGAAAGAAAGTAAAACTATCTGCCTGTGTCTGAAGTAGAAGGGATGCATGGAAATAATGCAGGAGTGTTTAGAGGAACATCAGAAAAAGCAGCGGTCAGTGGGCTAGTGTATCCTTAATATTCCACACTAAATCCAAACCTGAATCTTTATGAAGAGGCAAAGGGAAGACACTGATGTCTGTGGTCATGTTTGTAATGCAAAATTGATGTTTCCACATTCAAACAATTAATTTAACGTATTCCTAATTGAAAATTCACTGGGTAGATGTGGCAAGTGCTGCATGTCAAATACATAGGGATTTTCCCCTGTGGTCTGACTCCATCAGATCCCAGAATGAAGGACAAGGAGCACCCCTGTTAGGTAGTAGAGCTACTCATATGTTATGGCTTGATTTCCACCTAGACGACCTTACTGTCATTCATGGGCTCTTCACTAAAATAGCTTGGCCCTTTAATATCTGAAAATGTCCCATGGCTTCCTTTGAGTTTTAAAAGTTGTCTTTTTTTCCTTTTGGAATCACTTCAAAATCAATTTTTAAAGCACTAAATCATGAAGGCCCATCTCTTTCCTTGATATTATACTGCTTCTGAAACAGTGGCATATTAACTCTGAGAGACTTGACTTAAACATGACCTTGCTTGACTCCACTGCAACTGTGGAGAAATCCAGATTAAATCACCGTCACTTTTTTATTATTTTTTTTTTTTTTAATTTTTTTTTTCTTGAACCAGGAAACCGGGCAATAGCACTTGTGTTCATCTGTTTGAGCAAAAACACAAAATTTACTCTCTCCTGAGCTTAACCTCCAGGCTGTTTGGAGTTCTGAAATCACAGCCTGGCAAAGGGCCAGCTCTAAATAATAGCTCATCATTTCAGCATGTTTCCAAAGAGGAAAAAAAACCCAACAAACCCAATCAAAAAACCCCAACAAAAATAAACAAAACAAGAAAGATCCACCCATCCTCTGTAATTCCAGGCATTGATATGTTCAGGTCTGGCTTCTTCTCCAGACTTTCTAGCCAATGCCAGTAAACAGTAGATACATGAAGAGTGGACACTGATACTCTTTGTTTTTCCATGTTTCCCAGTAACTTTACATTGCATGTAATAAGGTGCAACAGGCTCTCTCTTCTTTTTGCCTCATGTTGAGTTCAGTAGGTGGATAATAAAAACACAGAATAAAACCCAGCTCCAGGAAAATGTTCATTTTTGCCTCATAAAACCAGTGTCTCCTAGAAGATGTCTGGAAGGGAATGAGATCACTTGCTCATCTACATATTGGAGCATCTCCTCAGAAGATTAGAACTCCCCTGAGCTCCTCATCTCCCTGGTTCTGCAGAGCTCCAGACTGTCAGCTGGGATCAGGTCCTCATAGAATCCTGACACCCAAGCCCAGCACTTATGAGGAGGTTCAGCTACCATTTAAATCCCAAATTCTAGGGTGGAAGAACAAAATGTCACATAATACAGTGGGGTTTATTTTCATTTTAGAGTGAGGCTGCTGCCAAAGGTGGGTGTTGAATATGTCTCCTAGGTGTTTATTGGTGCAACTCCGCATAGTGCTCAGAGGTGTAAATTTGCTTTGCAAATCACAGGCCAGCTGCAGAAGAGGAGGAAAGATACCTCTGTTTATCCTTGTTTCAACCTTTAAAAGTGGATACTTGTATGAAACAGCAGCTGTTTTGTCATGAAAGTTTGCTCCTTAGGAGAAAACATCAATCTTTCTTGTGGAAATGTCAAAGATGAAATGTGTACTATCACAGTTTTCCTTCTGTTTTCTCACAGAATTTATGTTTAAAAACCAGGCAATTCACTGAAATCAGGTGCTTCCTGTAAACAGTTTGATTACACAAAATTGATGCCCAATTTTGATCCAAAATAACCTTCAGTTTATCCAGTGGGGTCTTTGACAAAGTTTGATCAACTGAAACATGGGACAAAGGAACTAAAACCCCCAACCCACTTAGTTCTGTGTAGAATAAAATCCCACTTCAGCAATAAATGGCTGATGATTAATTTTGTGCAGTATTTTAGTTAATCTCTTATGCCCCTAAAATTGGTCGAGGTTATCAAGGGGGTGTGATATAATTTGGAGGAGGACAGGGCTTCCCCTGCAGATGTGTAATGAGCCAAAGTGTCAGCTGGAATTAGGAGGTCACTGAAAATTATATCAGCTCCAATTTTTTGTCCTTATCATTATGGATTTACAACACCATCCACCTTTGTTTTTCTTACATGGCTTTGTGGTGTAATTTGGGTGACTGTCCTTTGCAGGACAATTGAGAAAGGCTGTTTAGAGATGGATGGATGTGCTTGAACCTCTATACCTGCTTAAGACAGAAACAGAAGGTCACAAAAGTCATCTGGACATGGTCCTGCTCAACCAGCTCTGGGTGGCTGTGCTTGAGCAGGGATGATGGACAAGAGAACCTCCAGAGAACATTCCCAACCATCTTCAGACTGGTTGAGGTCCATGCACTGACACTTGCAGAGCACCCAACGTAATATAGATATTAATGCAGAAAATATCAGGCTTATTTTGATCTCAATTTCACTGGAATAACTGTGGAATTGTACTACTGCAACCTGTACAGCAAATAACTGAGGTGAGGACCAAATCTGGCCCATTCAACTGATAAAGTACTAAATTTTATTAATTATTTAATTAATTTTATTATTAATTTTTAATTAATANGTTCTATTTTATTGTTTTAACTTTTAAATTTCATTTTAGATATTACTTATATTTATTTTATTCTCCTTGTCCTTCCTCCCCTATCACCCCCTGTATTTCTGCAGTGCAGCTAAGACAGTTGGGAGGGACAGCTGTGTGCTGTGGGCTGTAGTGTGGGTGTGACGTATGCATACCACGCTGGCAAGTAGGTATACAACAAAATTGTATATATAAAAGACTGACAGACTCCTTTTGTAGCCTCCTTCATCATCACATCTTACAACTTGGTGAGAGTATTTCACAGAATGTTTGACATCCGTTTGAGACAAGTTGTTACCATGGCAACGGGCCTTTCTCACACTTTTTGTTTTGTTTTGGTTATTTCTTGAAATATCTTAGTCTTCTTCAGGAACTAACATTGTGTCAGGGATGCTTACCCTCCTTCTCTATCTTTTCAAAGGAACTAAGCTAATTAGGGAAAATTTCTTAGCCTAAATGATACCCTATTTTCTCAGCATTTTCTCGTGTTTTCCTGTTCTTATTTGTCAATACAAAGTAAAGAGACCAAAAAAAAAAACCCAAAACCCCACCTCCAGACTAGCAAAAATAAAACAGCGTGCTAATTTTAGTACATTGTGGGGAAGAGCTCAGTGAACTCCACGTGTTCAGAGGCAGAGTGGTGTGCTAAGGACTGGGATTCATGCCCCCCTTCATCTGCCTCTGATGGAAAGCAGAAAAAAAGCCTTTTTACCACCAGCATTCTGGGTTTCAGCCCCTCAGTCAGGGCAGGTCCAGCTCTGCTCTGCTTTATCTTCTTCTGACCATTCAGAGCTTTTCCCTTCAATGGTATCCTGCCATACCACTTTGTCACACTTCATCCCCTAGTTGTTATTAAACATAAATCCTGCTCTTCAGCAACAATGCTGCCTGTGTGGAATTATGGGATACATATGGGCAAGTTTATTTCATAGAAACATAGAACCAGAGAATCAGAGAATCACAGAATGGTTTGGGTGGGAAGGGACCTTTCAAGGTCAACTAGTCCACCCCCCCTGCACTGAGCAGGGACATCTGCACCCAGAGCAGGGTGCTCAGAGTCCCCCAAACCTCCCCTGGGATGGTGCCAGGGATGGGGCAGCCACCACCTTTCTGGGCACCCTGGGACAGCCTCTGCCACCCTCAGAATCAGAAATGTCATCTTTCTCTCTGGCATAAATCTCTCTCTTTTAGTTTAAAACCATAATCCTTTGTCCTATTGCAACAGGCCCTGCTTGAAAGTCTGTCCCCATCTTTCCTATAAGTTCCTTTGAAGTGCTGAAAGGCCCCCAGAAAGTCACCCCAGAGCCTTTTCCAGGCTGAACCCTCCCAGCTCTCCCAGCCTGGCCTCCCAGAAGAGGGGTTCCAGCCCTCCCAGCATTGCTAACTGCTCTAACAGGTCCCTGTCTGTGGTCTGCTGAGGATTCCAGAGATGGACCCAGAACTACAGCAGAGGGGGCTTAATTCTTGGTCCCTTTTGATAACATACAGTTTCTCTGCCTCTCTTCTCTGCATCCCATGGTATTACATCGTAAAAAAAAAATAATACAGTAACAGAACTCAAGTTTCTGTGAGGAGATAGATACACAGCTCTGCAGTGCAGAATTTGGTACAGAGCGTGGCATTGCATCCATCAGCAGGATCCTTCACCCCAGCACCAGCACTAAGCAAAAGGTCTGTCATTTAATGACCTAAATATGAACTTGGAACCCATCTTTCCAAAAACTGCCAGTGGCAATAAGCATGCAACCAAAAGGCCAGGCCCGAGGATGCCCAGGGATCCATCTGAAGCGTGTGAAGGGGGCAGGAAAGGAGGGTGAGGGTGTCCCCTTGGGGACAAACACACAACGTATCAGGAAGTGTTTCATAGCAGTGAAAGCTATTTGGCTGCAGAGCTGGATCCCAGAGGAAGTCCTCTTGGAGGGTCTCCAAACAATTGCAGGGGCCTGAGCAAGCTGGATGGGAACAGAGTTGGGATAATGTTACTATTGATCATGTTTTTCTACCTGGGAATGTCCCTCTTATCCTTGAGTTTTTAATCTCAATCTCCAAACAGCATCTAGGACACAAGACAGCAATAAGTTGGAACATCTTAGTGATGTTTTGTGTCCATTAGTGTGGACCACCAATGATGGGAGAATGGAAAGAGAAACTGCAGGAACAAGACCTTCCTTCCCTCAAGAACTAGTTCTGGTGACGGAGGGATGGGGACACTTCAGGAGAAAACAGTTATGAAAGGAAAAGCAAATAAAACCACAAATAACTTGTTATTATATCCAGGATTTATGAACAGAGAATGCTGAGCAGGAGTTCCTTTCATTCTGGTCCTACCTGTGAGTTAGCAGACTTGCTTTCAGCAGCTTTCTCCATGGCTGAGCACAGTTTTAACCAGCAACCTTCCACTGTTCACATTTGCTGGGAAGAACTTTATAGCAACATGGAGAATGTTTTGCAACCCCCTCCAGATGATATCTGCCACGGTTCATGGCATCTCAGAATGCTTGGGGTGGGAAGAGACACTGTGCAAACATTTTCTGCATAATTAAATGGAAATACCTCCTGGCTGAAGTGGACTGATCCAACTCAAGAGCACAATATGAATAGCAACCAGCCCATCTTAGAGCCAGAGATGTGTCCTGGCACACTCCCTTCCATAATTTCTGTTCACAGAGACATCATAACATTTATTGAAAGCATCCTGTGCTGCAGTGAAATTGTTGAGTATTTGCTCTTCTCAGATCCTTTAGATCTGATCAGCATTTTGGAGGGGCTGGCACAAAAAGGATTTAGAGGTGCTGCTATTGCAAGCTATTAGAAAAGAAAATAGCTTTAGCAGCTGCCCCCTAAGAAAGCACAGCTCTTTTATCAGGACACATAATACCAGTAGTTTACTAAGACATACAACCTGGGCTTTTGCTAATCTCTTGTATGGCTGTGAAAATAAATTCATCTGATGGTACAGGACGTTACAAGTACTAGTGACTCATTATAGGTTTTTATCTTCCTTTGAAGCAGATAGCAATGATCAGAGAATGAAGTCTGATAACAGTGGTAAGATATGGAGAGGAGAAAAGGGGGTGTATGTGTTCTGAGGGCCTCCACAGATTAATTATACTATGAACAGTTTTCTTTGTGATTTTGCCTGCAGTGGAAGTGCTGTGTGACTTTACATCCCCTCCTTTTAGTGGACCATCTGTCTTTTCTTGGGAACTCCTCATTTGCAGAATCCTTGATAGGGACAGAGCATGATGGCTCTGCTTTAGAACTCAGAGAAAGCAATGTCTGGGCCATTTTTGATTTCCCTTCTACCAAAATGAACTTGATAATTCAAATTAGATGCTCCAGCCAAGTATAAATGGATCCTGTCAGGACAGACAATGTAACAGAAAGTGAAATAAGTGATATTTTAGCACTAAAGGTGTCTATAACATCTACTGAGGCTTACAACAGGGCCATGGTGGAGAAACAGTTGAGTAGCAAGAAGCTGTTGCTTATGTAGTCAAAACCATGCTTTGATGGACCAGTAGAGGATTATCAGAGGGGTTGTATTATCTTGACTGTGGTCTTTAAATGGACAATTATAAGATGTATTTACTCATCAGATATTTATATTTCAGTGAGAATACTGGAAAAAAATATGAAGGGATTTTTTAAAAGCAGCAATAAGCAGTTTTAAAATTACAACTTTAATCAAGAAAATTTTAAACAATTATAATATCTCTTCCTTTTCTGTTCTATTAAGATCTCTTCATCCCAGCCTACAAGTTTTACTTGGGAGAGGGAGTGAATGAGTGGTTGTGTGGTGCTTAATTGCCAGCTCTAATTTATTTTGTATCATAGCAATTAAATTTGAGATGCAATTCTAAGACAAGGAAAAGCAAAAAAGCCACAGAGAAAAGGAAAGTTTATTTCCTGGTAATTTTAAACTATGGATCACAATCAACAATTAAAAAAAAAATAAAAATTGTATTGGACTTTCATAAGACACAGTAAAAAGTTTCATTTTTCTAATCTAGCTTTTTGCCTGGGCAGCCAGGAGTAGTAAAATCACTTTCTGAAGTGACCACATATTCCAAATTGCATGATATTGTGCAGATAAGGTGGCAGGCAGGATGACTCACTCATCAGCCAGAGCATAGGATCGTGAATGCACAAACAAGTGATAGTCCCAGAAGACATCCCTGAGATGGAGATTTAGAAGTCAGTTTATTTCCATTTAAAGTACTCTCAACCAGACTGTAAAAATAGTTCTCTACCTGCCTCGCTGGAACTCTTCAGAACCCCAAGTGGGTTAATGAACGTCATCTAAAAGTGATTTATTTCGAAAGGTTTTATCTTGGCATCAACACATAAAGTAATTAAGAGGTGTGGGGTTGATCCCCCACCATAAGCACTGTTGCATTTGGCCAATGAAATGATAGTTGCTTTCAAAAGGAGCAAATACATATCCCTGATGGCCACAACACTGTAGGAGGTCAGAAAGTGGTCAGTGTAGGGGACAAGCTGATTCTGGGTATTCAAGACAATGTTTTCCATCAAGAAAAATGAAACCTACTTTTAAATTTGTCTGGAATCTTGATTATGGGAATGGACGTGAACAAAACCAACTGTGATTATTATTCTGTTCAGCAAGATGATAGCTTACCCATGAAATCATTTTGGTTCCAAAAAATCAGGCAGAACAGCATCTCCAAGGAACACAGAAGAGTTTTATAACTGATTTCACATAGGAAAAGATACGTTTCTGAAACCTCCACAGGGTTTGATAGGAATGGCTACGGGTAGTCTCACTATCCTGCATGACTGTTCCTCAAAACAATTGTGGTGACTTTGCAGTATGACCTCGAGCAGGGAAGGTGCTCAATAATTGGAGGTATCTGAGCTGTCTTCCTAAGCCCATAGGTCCTTTTCAACCCAAGTGTCAACAACAGCAGCCCCATTGCCTGAGCCTGAATGGGGTTGCAATTAGGATCAAGCTCTGAAGATGTCAGAGGAAGGCTGAAAACCTCAATCTAGTCAAGGATAATTATATATAACATTGAAGCAGTTACATGGATTTAACCCAACTGAGCATCTGCAAAAAAGCTTTTGCTATCTATGACTGTTTTTTTGAGGGAGTGGAAGGTTTCAGTTGTTTCTGCACAGCACCCTTTATTTAAAGGTTGGAGAAGAAAAAAAAGGACATGATGATGGATGAAATTCCAATGGTTTAGAAATCCTTCAGAAATGTTGACATCCATGGAGACAGAATTTTACCTCTTATATGTTAGGCAAAACCCCCGGATTTTCTTTCTCAAAAAGCTGTAGCAAACACTTCATGAAACCAACAATATCTATTCCATTTATGTCTGATTCTGAGGCACTGCTTTAATCAGGAAAGATGTGCCTTCCACCTGACATCTCAAGTGCAGAGGTCTTCAGGGTTATTCCTCCTTCCCCCATAAACTGGATGATTCACCAAGCAGGACCTTTTAGAGATGGCAGGGTTGAGATGTGAGAGTTGCCACTTGACGCAAAGACTTCCTCTGTTTAAAGGGAGAAACATTTTCCTTTTCTTCTGTTTGGCTGTAGGAAATTAAAATGTATTTTACATTCATGTCTCATCACTGGGAACTATTGAAGTGTGGCAGAGTATTTTTAGGAAGGCCAAATGGTTAATTTAGAATTCTCTGTCTAAAAATACCCCATGTATTTGAAAAACTGCAAAATATTGGCAGGATTCATAAATAGAACATTTAACCCTTGAGATTCCCTTCCTAACAGAAACCATTAAAAAAATACCAAATAACCTGCCCTGGCTGTGAGATATTAATGACTGAAAATGGGATAAGCACAGCAGTTAAGGTGAACCAGGCCAGGCACTGATCTTGAGGCAAACCAGGGAGTGCCCAAGTTTGGCCTTCTTTGTTCTGTGAGATCTGTGTTGTCTTGAAACCATAAAACCATAAAATTGAATGCTGTGGTCAATGGTTCAAGTCCTATGGTGATCTGGAGAACAACCTTTGCACTCAGATATATTGTACTTTAAAGTGGCTTCTACACAATGCCTTACACGTGTCATGAGCTCAAGCTGCTTTTAGCCATGTTTTGTCCACACTCAAGTGTTAATTTCTAAGGTTAGGCAATAAAATCTGGTGTTCCTTGGGTGTCTCGAGGAAGTAAGACCTCACACAAATCCTAGAGTTTTCTCCATTAATTTGCATTGTCTTGTGTCTCTTGCTGAGCTTGATGTGCTGGAGCTGAGCTTGTAAGAGAGAATTCCACCAGGAGCTGCAGCTGAAATGTCCATTGCTACTCACTGCATCTTACAAGGTGAGGGGAAGAAATTTTTCCTAATATCCAACATAAAACTCCCCATCACCAGCTTCGTTGTCCTTCTCTGAACCCACACCATCATCTCAGTATCTTTTTCTTTACTCAGTGTGTTCCACCAGAAGTCCCTGAAGGTATTTAGGGTTTCTCCAAACCTCTGTAGTGGTTTATGTGTTATATAAAGACATGTGCTAAACATGCCTTCCTATATCCATAGGCTCCAGTGCTTTCCTGACTTTCCCTCCTGCAGCATCCTGGTGTCTATCTGCTCGCCCTTCCTCCCCTGCCTGTGAATGTTTTTTTGTTGGGTTTGAATGAACTTCCCCTGGGAGCTGCTTCTCCTTCTATCAGAGTCTCCTTTCCTGAAGGTCTCACAGTCTTATGTCCAGAAGGGCTGTTCTGCTGGAGAAACCATTTGAATACACGTGCAACCATTTTGCATTAATCTCATTTTGGGGACTGATGAATTATGGACTCATTTGCAATCCTGGATACAGTCCAGACAACTGCTTGAAGAATTCCCACCCCTCTGATGCTTTATGGTTTCCTCAGGAGTTCATATTCCCACTTAAAAACAGCAGTTGTATTTTTGTGCCATCACAGGGATGCTCTTGCATTAAGACAGCTTTGCTTCGGCTAAGCACTGTGTTTGCAGCAAATCAGGGGGTTCCTGGAACAGAAGCAATCTGCTTCTCTTTCCCCAGTTCTTATGAGGTTCCTCTCTTCCTGAAAAATAGTCTTTTAAAAGACTATTGGGACATTTTTCCAACAACTAAATGTACAGTGATAGAGAAGAAGTTTACTGGTGACTACTTTTTGACGTTTGATTTCGAGGTTGCAGATCAAATATTCAATTAAATAGGGAAGGAATGATTTATACCAGTTTGCTGTTGCAGTGGTGATCATTACTATGGCTGTCTGCAGAACATGGGGAAAAACCCATTGTGGTACAAAATCCTCAGGCTGAAGTGTCATCTATAGAAATGGAGAGTGTGAAAACATCATTATTCCTGTGTAAATGCTGAAAATATAAAAATGTGCCATCAATTGGCTGGAGAAACAGAGGAGATTGAAACAAAACCAGTGAATAGTGTTTGCTATAAAGCACAGCAGGAGAATGGGAGTCTGAAAGACTTACTATGTAATTATAGACTCAAAGAGAATTTTAAGCGAGGAAGGGGGTGTTCGTACAGATCTATTCATGCAAGAACAGAGAAAACTTAGTAAAGACTCACTTTTGACCATAAATGAAGAGTTATCAGTGGACCTGCATAACTGCAGGGCTTCCTCACCTCTTCAAGGATAATGATACCAAGGGATGATAAAGGTGCAAGTGGTACAGGGTTCATATGAGGATAATGAAGTGCTGAAAAAGGTGGGGGAGAAAGTGAAGGTAAAGGAAGGACAAGATGAAGGGTCCTCTCAAGATAGGACAAGATAGGATGTCCTCTCTTTCACGAATCTTTTTCTTTGCCTTTCCAGCTTTCCTCTACCTCACCATCATACCATCATTTTTTGTAGTCATCAAGGAAAAAAGTAGCAGTGTGTCTCTGGAGTTTGAGATGGAAAAATCCTTCTCTTGAGCTTGTTTGAATGGTGTAAGCATCCATCCACAACCATGAGGGAAGATCCCTTTTGGTAAGGAAAGGACTGTTCCTATGAGATTCTTGCAAAGTTCAACCACAGTTGTTGGGTGTTCACATGTCTGGACATAATGTCCTGGCTGTGTGGTGCCCACCCTGCCTGCAAGGACAGAGACCACAAGACAGTTGTCTCCAGGACTAACATTTTCCTTCTTGCATGAACAGTTTTTTTCTTTCCAGTTTTAAGTAGGGTTGACCAAAGAGGATAAAGTATATGTTAATGTGGACATCAGATTATCTCAGTTCTTGTGTTCTTTAATCATCTGAAAAATGAGACTCTTGATGCTTCAGTAGAAATATCATTTTGTTTTTGTGAGGACACTGTGATGGAGAAAGTCATCCAGATGTGCAATACTGTCACACTCACCTATAAAAACCCATACATTCTTTCCAGAAGAAAAAGCAAATATTTTTATTATTATTACTGCCTGAAGATCATATCTTGCTAGATTTTTTAAAAAAGAAAATAATCATTATATGCAATAAGTTTCTCTATAAACAAGGCAGAAACATCACTTTATCTGGGAACAGAATGATGTGCAGAGAAGTGGTTGTCCAAGTGGATGACTACTGAATATCTATTTTCAGCAAATACATGTGGGTACTTTAAATGTCATGCTGCTGTCCCTCTTGCATTCAATCTCTTTAACATTCAAAGATTTTCAAGTTTAAGGTCAGAAGTCGCCCAGATGGACTCACCTTTTGCAGAGCAAAAGCAGGAGGGAGAATTTAACTGAGTTTTAAGAGAACTAAGTTGCTGAGCTATGTTGCTTTGTATTAGAAAACTAACCTGTTTTGATTTAAAGACATAAGAAAAAGTGACTTTGTCATGTCCTGTGGTAAACAGACATAATGTTTAGTTACTTTGGAAAGCAAAAATGGTAGACTTGATCCTCCATCTGAATTTGCTCAGCTTTCCTGGCAGATATCCAGTCTTGTGAATCTATCTGATAAATGAAACGTGCAGACATATCAGAAATCTTTACTTGGCTTGGACAAAGAAGCTGGTATCAGGAGGCCTTCTGACTTTCTCCTGGATAAATTAAATTGCGTATCTATACTCCCTCATATCCATGAACTTGAATGACATTTGAATGCTTAGAGAAATGCAGAGAGAAATACACAAGAATAACTACTGCAGCACAATAAAACTCATCTGGACCATTACTTTCACCATAGATATTTTCCCAAAATGGTTGTTTTTTCCTCCTTTAACCTTCAGAAAGTGACTGGTCACTGTGTCCTCTACTGCTATTGGTGATTTACTAGATCACAGGTCTCTTCTCTCCAAGTCAGTCATTAAAACCCCTTGAAATGAGACACAAACACTCTGTATGAGGCTTTGTAGAGGCAAGCAGTTCCACTATATGGTGCTACTCTGATTGTACACAAGAGAAGGAAACTCATTTGAACCAATTTTCAACCCCCTACCACTCCATGATTCTATTTTCTCAGTCCTTGCCCTGAGGTGTGATCTCCAACCCTTTCTGTCTTTACAAAGTCAAACCCAGTCCTTCAGGTTCCCACACATCATCAACTTGTAAGATGTCCCCTGCTTTATCCTGCACCACCACTGACTTGTAATTGGAAATATTCCCCAATTCCATATCCACTGGTAGCATTTGCTTTCCAGAGAAGCCATTTTTCACTGATAAATTCAGCACCAACTAACCTAAGGAGTATCACCATGCAGAGCTGCTGGTACTGCTATGGTTGTGCAAAGAGTAATCTGGCAATTCATGGTGATATCAAAGTCCTAAAATCAAACTTATTAATGTTACTGCTATACAAATTATTACTTAATGTCAAAATCCACCCCCATAGTCTTTAAAATAGCAGAATAGCAGGAGGAGGAATAGTGGTAGCTATTCTTAAGTCAAACATACTTGGGAAAGCTAATTCTGAACTCACCTGACTGCTTTCAAGGCAAGATTATCCCAGTGCTGGGTGTTTTCTAAGTTTACTTTTGTGATGTGTCCAGGATGGAAGATGCAGAAAATGAAACTTTTTTTTTTTTCAGAAGTTCAACTTTGAAGAACTTGGTACACTTGAAGTCAGTGATTCTTACTCCTTACTGCTACATGCAAAAGAAATCTCATAATGGTGTGCAAAAGTTAACTAAATGCCAAAAGCTAACAATTCTGGATTTCTATTTGTCTCTGTTCTAGTATGGAATGGAGGGGAAATAAAAATTTTTACTTTTTAATAGAATTCTTTTCATTACATCCTCTGAAAGACTGTGAGTTAGTCACGGATCAGATTTCTGACTTCAACACTTTTAAAGATGCTCAACAGGATTTCAAGTCACTGCAATTGTGGGCTCAGAGAACTGCACACGGGGGACTGTCACTGCTGAATACGCTCTGGACCAAGACAACTGAGCACAAATTCCTCTGTTAAAATTCAGTGAGCAAAGAAAGAAAGTGAACTGAGAGCTCTTCAGTCCTACAAGACTTAAACTGACTATTTTTCCACAGAATAGTTGACTGCAAAGCAGAAGCTGGCAGGCTTTACACCTTACCTTGCCAGCTTGCTTCAGCATGTCATTTTGGGAATATCAGCTAAGGCTAGAAGACAAGCAGAGAAGAAAACATGGTAAGTTATCAGCAGGGCTATTTGTAATAATTTTATTCATGATTATTTTCTTGTAAGGCTTATTTTCTTATCCCCTTCTATAGAGGGATCTGTCCAGGCTGGCTTAATGGGCAGAGGCCAATGAGATTCAGCCAGTGCCAGGTCCTGCACTTGGGTCACAACATGATGCTACATCCTCAGGGAAGAGTGCCTGGAAAGCTGCCTGGTGGAAAAGGACCTGGGGGGGGTGTTGTTCAACAGGTGGCTGAAGATGAGCCAGGGTGTGCCCAGGTGGCCAAGAGACAAATCAAGCATCCTGGCTTCTATCAGCACAGTGTGGCCAGCAGAACTAGGGCAGGGATTGTCCCCCTGGACTGGGCACTAGGGAGGCTGCACCTCAAATCCTGGGGTCAGTTCCTTGTGAGGAGCAGCTGAGGGACCTGGGGTTGTTCAGCCTGCAGAAAAAAAGGCTCAGGGGAGACCTTCTGGGTCTCAACCAGTCCCTGACAGGGGGTTGGAGCCAGGTTCATCTCTTCTTCCAAGAAACAAACAACAGGACAAGAGGAAATAGCCTCAAGTTGTGTCAGGGGATGCTTAGCTTGGAGCTGAAGAACAATTTCTTCCCCTTGAGGATTGTCAAAGGCTGTCCCAGGCTTCCTAGGGAAGTGGTGGAGTCCCTGTGATCCCTGGAGGGGTTTCCAAGCTGTGGAGATGTGGTGCTGAGGGCCATGAGTCAGTGGTGCCCTGACAGTGCTGGGTTAACAGTTGGAGTCAATTAGCTTAAAGGCTGCTTCCAACCAAAGTAATTCTATGATTCTGTGGTTCCATGATAACTGTGCTTCAGAATCTGGACTAAGGTAAAGCTGTTTTCAAAGTATGACATATATTCTGGACAAATTATCATTGCTGATTAATCTATACTAATTTGAGAAGACATGCATTTCACTAAGGGGTGTAAATTCACTTAAATACATTATATTTCTCAGATGCAGAATAAAACTACTGATTGCTAATAAAACACAAGTCTCATGCAATAGCCAGTGATTCTTCAATATTTTTACTTTTTTTATTCTTTTTTTTTTCAGGAAAACAGAGACTACTAGTTCACTCCTGAAGGATAATGTAACTGCAATTGGTGAGGGGATTAAAATTTATTTTCCAACCTTAGTCACCTGACCTTGGTCAGAGTTACAAAGGTCAACTTTGTCACATACATCACTTGACCATGTTATTGCTCTTCCCCTTCCAAAAAATTTATAAAGGAATACTGTCTCCTTAATGTTTTTATTATGATAAACCACTAATGAACTACCAATGGATAATATTTAGCTGTCAGTGAACTGCATATTTATTTGGACAGGTCTCACTTTTTAAAATATCTGTTAGAAGTTGCCTTTTTTTTTTGCTCTAACATTAATTCATGCTTTCATCTCCTCACCATCTTTGAAATACAACACAAAAATCTCTGCTGAGGATCAAGACTACAATAAATTAGATATTGAACCTGAAATCACTTAAATAAACACAAAGGCCATGTGTATATTTAGTTTTTATGCTAGAAGTCTTAGCTCACAGCTACTAATGGAAGAGACAAGAGTGCTTGAAAATATGGGAGATGACTAAGACATATCTTGCTCTAGGATGAACTTCACACCGCTTTATTAGTGTAGCTAGTCCATGAAGAGAGAGATCCATCAGAGTGATCTGTGCTCTATAGAGATGGAGGACTGCAATGGTAGCCCTGGAGTCTGGATGTTTTCTTCTCCCCTCCCCCCAGAATCTCACAATCTTTAAAGATATTTATCTCAAAATAATTCTTTTTTTTTTTTTTTTCTCCCCCCCCACCATTGCTATTCCAGCAGCCCCAAGAGCATTGAGCAATGTGGAAATGGCACACAGTGAATCATATGGTGTGTTTAGCCAAGACACTTAGCAAGCTCCATGGCTTCCCCATAAGGTCTTTCCATTATTCAGGGATCGTTCTCACGCTGCACAAGTGGTAAAGTCACATCTGCTTTGCTGACTTTGCCTGAAGACTGAACATTGTTTGGGTGTTCTCTGCATTGGAACACTCTGTAGCTCCTGCACTGAAGTGGGAAGGAAACATTTTTCTCTGTTTCCTGTGTCCTGTGTGAACTTTTCCTTTGTAAAATGTGTGCTGTGGTTTTAATTTTTATTTATTTTTGTTTTTTAAATGACTGGAAATCAGTATTTTCCCTCTGATACATGCGTTTAAAATTCACCCCCAGGAACTCTGTGGTTTTCATTTTGTACGGGAACTTTTTTAAAAAAAAAAAAAAACAACCCAAAAAATGGAAATCAACAGATAATGGAGGGGGAGGAGACTTGGGAGCAGCCATAATCATTGTCCGTTGGATAACGTATCACTTGTGGTACTAAAGTGCCTACTGCAAAAGACTGTGAAGTATCACTTTAGAGACAAACCAAAGGCTATAGGAAAGATGAAAGCAAATTATGGCTTTTAAAAACCAAATAAGGTTGTGAGTGACAAATGTACACCTCAGGCCTGTCACATTTCTAAGATTCAGATGCTGTTATACCAGCAAGTTGACACACACTTACTTAAAAGGCAACCCTACCATGGGAAAATTGCCATCAAAATAGAGAAAACAGAAATCTCAGTGAGCTCAGTAATTTCTTCCATTTTTATAAAAGCCTCACTCAACAAGCTAAATGGTTACACCTGTCAGAAGTTAGGTGTTTTCAGTAGGATTTATCTCAGATAAGTTGGACTAGATGACCTTTGGGGTTGGCCTAGTTGACCTTTAAAGTTACCTTCCGATCCAAACCACTCTATGATTGTGAGATAAATCTCACAATGATGGTAAGTGAAAGTGCTTGATGTAAGATACTCAGTTTCCTATAGACTTTGAGAGTCTGAGTGAGATGGGAGAGAGAGAAGGAAACCTCTAGAAAGCAGCAGTACTCCTCCTAACTTAGGATACAACCAGTCATACTCTAGAACATCTTCCTATACAAATTTTGGGTCAGATGATAGTCTTTGACAGAAGGTGTATTATAAAAGAAGCTGAAATGAAATTAATTCTGGCAGTCACAGTATCTGACTTGGAGTTTCTTGACTCCTGAATTTTTTAATCCTCAGAGCCCTCATACACTGAGGAAATAAAGGTGGCTCCAGAAGGGATATTCAACAGCTGAGGGTAGTAGACATCAGAGTAACCTCCAAAGATAGCTCTTAAACCCATAAACCCCTCCCTTTCCATAGGCTTGGTGTGTGGCTCTTACACACGAGACCCTTACTAACTAG
Source organism: Ceyx cyanopectus (assembly GCA_013401355.1). Taxonomy (NCBI): domain Eukaryota; kingdom Metazoa; phylum Chordata; class Aves; order Coraciiformes; family Alcedinidae; genus Ceyx; species Ceyx cyanopectus. The sequence continues at coordinate 58,585 of VYZU01037795.1, forward strand.
GCCACCTCCGTGAGCACTAATTTTTGTTTTAAAAGAATGAAATGGGCTTTTTTTACTCTCATAATAGAGGGTACCACATCAAGAGAAGGTGATTGCTGCCCCCTTTCAAGTGTATTCTGGAAAGTGGAAAGTCTTCCAGCTCTTATCATCTTTGGATGTTCAAACTCTTCCCATGAGGTTCACTAATGGCTTTGTCAGCAGACAGCCTACGTGTTGGGGAGACAAGGGAGAGCATTCTTTGTGTATCATGCTGAAAAGGAGCCTTTATGCAGCAGATCTGGGATTAAATCTCCTCTGGATCAAAGAGGGGTAGCAGGAAAACCATCTGCTAGCGAAAGCAATAGGGTCGTCACCTGAAATGCAGAGGCTGTTTTCCAGTTCCTGTTCCAAGGGCTATTTATACCTTTTTTATCTAGTAACTTTCAAAAGATTGATTATGATTACGTGGTGCCATTCCTATGCTCCACAAATAGGTTGGAAAGCCTGGAGCTAAGATATCAGCCAGTCCATGTTGGAGAGGCAGAAGTTCAAGCCAACTTGGAGATCAAACACCAGTCCTGTCTCCATCCGACTATAATTAAGTGACAGACGGGCAGGAAATCTCTCACTCTTGGTTTTTCAATCTAGTAGCATTTGCTGGAATAAAACCAAGTTGCATTTAGAGGCTGGAAGAAATCACATGGACACATGTTGCAGGAACAAGTTTCTTTCCAAAGTAAACCCTTACGGAATGAAACTTGGGTTTCCGGTCATGGGAACTTCTTCTAGAGTAAACTGATATAAAATGGAAGACACAGAGGTGTTATGATGACATCTCCCATGCCTTTGTGACATGTATCTGCAGTCTAAAGGTTACTATTTTACATGACAGACCATTCTGTTTCTCTTTTGTTTATCACATGAATGAATGTTAGAAACCCATCAGCCAAATTTATCAGAGCAACACTGAAAGGAGCATCAAATTGAGCAGATCAAATCTTGCTTTCAGTGAATTAATCTTGAAGATATCTGAAGTTTTAAACAAAATTAAATAAATAATAGTAATAAAAAGAATAGATGAATGGAATAAATATCATGAGCATTGCTGCTGGGACTCTGCTCACTGGAAAAAGTCAAACCAAACCAAATTCTGGAGAACTTTATTACCAGTTTAATGAGTACAGAATGTTTGCCACACAGGCTCATATGTGTTATTTCTTGCTAATGAATAGAAAGCTCAAAGCCAGTCTTTAAAACATATTAATTACTGTATTATTTTTTTAATTTCAGGTTACAAGGTCTTGTCTGAGGTCCCTGGGAACACCCACATTTGATCAGCAGTGTGTTTATATGGTGAGCTCTTACTGTCCTGTGTAGAGATCTTTGAGGGACTGGGACAGGGTCTCAAATCCACATGGAGAAACTGGAAAAATTAATTATTTCCCTTTGAGTTTGGAAGGGAGGAAAGTCTGAGTACTGTGGAGAAAAACTGAGATAGAAGAAACCCTCTAATCCTATGCAATAAGATGCTTGAAGACTGAGGACCTAACCAGACTGTGTTGAAACTTGGAGAATGAGGGTGAGGCTGAGGGACAGGACCTGAGCACAGTCTGCTAAAGGTCCTTTAAAAAGGTAAATTGGCTGTTTAGGGAGTCAGACAGGTAGGTACAGAACAGTGGTAATTCACAGGATCACAGGGGTTGGAAGGGACCCTGGAGATCTTTGAGTCCAACCCCCCTGCCAGAGCAGAACCATTATCATTCAGTAGGAAATTTAAAGGCAAAAAAATATCTGAATTTCTTTACTGATTTTATACTGAATAGCTACAGGTAGCACAGAGATGCTGAAGAGTAAGCTCATGTATTTCTGGAACAACTGGATTGCATTCAGGATTACTTCATCTTTTGTGCACCTACAGATGATTTTTATCTCAGATCTATTGTAGGATTAATATTGACTGGATGAAACACAGCTTCTAAGGGATTGTTAGCTTACTATATAGAGGGTACAGTTTATCTTCAAATCCTAGTTCTCTCTGTTCTTAAAATTGTGGAGCGTATCACGTCCATCCCTAGGACAAATAAAAGAAGCTTGCATAAACAGATTGAGATTAAAGGATCCAGTTTAATAGTACCTGTTCAGTCACAAATCAGAATGAATTCTTCCTGTAAATATTTTATCTTTTAACTTAAGAAGAAAGATCTGTTTGTACATGCATAACTTTGCTAAGTAAAACTTTCAATAGCACAGTGAATTCTATGTGAAAGCACTAAAAAGGCACATTAATAGAATATTGTCCCTTACTGGCACATATTTGTGTGCATGTAAACATACAGAGAAACAGTTTTATCTTTCTCTCACTCTAGAAAGATAATGACTTTACACTGAGGATGCACGTACATGTTCAGATGGAAAAGCCAAAAATCACTGGGGAAAAGAAGAGGTTGGCAGGAAGCCACAGAGATTGTTTACTGTGTCCCCCTTGGAGAGGTGTGACAAGCCTGTCCCCTTTCCAAGGGATTCATTCTTCTCGCTGTTGGTGCTCTGACTCCCCGTGGACACAGCTTTACCCAGTAGGGTTTTATTGAGCCTCAGGGCAAATGAATTCTTAGGCTGAGGATTTTGTTCATGTTCTGTTTTATGACATGCCCTCTCCAGTGACAGGAGCATAGTTTTACCAATTAAAGTAATCTATGGAAGCCAGGAAGCAGGGAGGACTCCTTGTCCCCATGGATCTCCTTGTCCCTGCTGGGGTTTAATAATGTCAAACATAGCTCTGGTGCTGTGGCTCCCACAGGGTGGCTATTTAAACAGCTGCAGGCTCCTGGGAAAGGCCATCCATACAACTCATCTGCCACCATCTGACCAGAAATATTTG
>VYZU01037796.1:7904-30418 GCA_013401355.1 Ceyx cyanopectus
AACTCCTAAGTGTGCAAGGCAGTTACAGTTAATAAATTTTTTAAATACAGTTAGGGCATCTCTCCTGTGTGAATTCTCAGGAATTCACAAGTGATCAATGGGGACAACAGGACAGTGAGAAGAGTCACTCAGTCCTTCATTATAAGAAAAAAGCCCTTTCTGGGTTTTTATAGGTTTCCACTCACCTCTCTTCAGTTCTCAAACTCATATCCAAGCTTTGTCCCTGGGAAAAAAAAGAGAGAAAACATCTTGCAATTGATAGCAACTACATAGGTGGAACTACTAACTAGAGGGGGTCTCTAGATACTGACCAGAACAGCACACTCACCCACAAAATTACACATAGAATCACAGAATCATTTGGCTGGAAAAGACCTTCAAGATCATCAAGTGCAGCCATTAACCCTACACTGCCAGGATCCCTAAACCATGTCCCCCAGCACCACATCTATGAGGTTTTTAAACCCCTCCAGGGATAAGGACTCAACCACCTCCCTGGGCAGCCCATTCCAATGCCCAACCACCCTCTCTTAAAGAAATTCTTCCTGATATCTAACCTAAATTTCCCTTGGCACAACTTGAAGCCATTGCCCCACGTCCTGTCATCATTATTTCATTCTAGATAGTCAAGAAATCAGCAGTCCCATGAACCACATGAAGCTTCATTTTTCAAATGCCCACAGGCAACATAGAAAGTTAACCCAAGCAGGTTAAAACAAGTGCAAAATGCTGCCATTACCTCTCCCAGAGAAACAATTCTGTCAACTGTTTGTCCAATAGGAAGGGAATTAACTGGTACAGTCCCCAGTCCCAGAACTGAAGTCTGCTTTTCAATATCAGGGTTCACATCATCCTAACAAAAAAAAAATGTTATTTGAGATCTCCAGAAAAAAAAAGATAATACTTTCATATGTCAAAACCAGCACACAATCCTTAAGATCATTATAACCCAATCTCTCCCAAAATCTAAGGTTCTTCAAGGTCATCCTGCTGTCTGCTTGACAGATCTTTGCTGGGATTATTTCTGTCACTCAATTACCTTTTTTTGGTTTGTTTTTTGTTTGCTTGTTTTCAATATAGCTGTCTGCCAATGGCAAAAGACCTTAATCTTCAATGATAAAATCTCCTCCAAAACTAGTTGTGTTTTGACATTTATCAGAAAGCACAAAAGCAAATGTCTTCAAAGTAAGATTTGGAAAAGATACCAACAAGGTAACAGCATTAGACATACAGAAAAAAATAGCACAGAACAGGATTTAGGGACAATTGAGAGCATGCAATTAAAACACAATCATTACTGAAAACAGAGCCAAAGTTTTCCAGATTTATTTTTTCTCCTGTGTTATATTAGCAAGTGGCAAGCTCCCTTAATACAGAACTGTGTACAGATCCCCAAATAGGGCATATTAAAAAAAAATAATCATATCACAGGGTGACATTCAAACAAACAGAGCCCACCAGGTGGGCTGGGACCTTTACACCCACCAGAGGCCTCAGCCCTAGGGAGGAGACATCACCTTAAAAACAACAGGTTGTCACCAAAAGGTTGTCATCTTTCTGCCCATATGTTCCTAACACAATACATCTATTTGAGTCAGGCTTCCAGCCTAGACAATTTTGAACTGACTACAGTATTACAGAGGTAAATTTGATCAAAAAGTTGTATCTGAAAGTGATTAGTAACCTTCATAACAGATAGGCCAGAGCACCACATAAATATAGTACACCACAAGAAACTTGCTTTAAATGAAAGCTTTTGACATCCATGATATACCCAAAACCAACACTCCTGAACATCTGAAGTCAGCCCTAACCTCCTTCTCACTAAATTAAGGCCATTCTGTTTTCTTTTTTTTTTTTTTTAGGACAATTTCATGGATAAAACATACTGGTTTCAGAGTGGATTTATTAAAAATAGGGCTGTAAACTTCATAGCCATAAATACAGATGCTTACCTGTAGGACAGATATGGTTTGCTCCAGCTCCACTTGCAGTTTTGGACACATTTCTTTATCCACATGAAAGACAAATGAGGCTCCATAATCCTCCTCATTGTCTGGTGTCCAAGGAATACACAACTGCTTCTGATATGCCCCTGGAACAGATACTTTGACCTTGAAGCTCCCTGTGCATTAGAATAAGAAATTTAGACCACAGGAGCTATTTAAATACATGTTGAAAATATGATACTTGTTAAGTGTAGCTAAGACTATGAAAACATAAGCAAAAACTCTGTGTGGTAGACAGTGGAAGTGATCCAACATTATTCACTATTAAAAATAAAATGAGCTTTAAAAGTCAAATTTGCAGTCAGGAAGCAAAAATGCACCATATAGACAAGAATCAAGTCTCCCTTCTCTCCCAAGAAATAAACATGCCAAAAACTAGATCAAAGTTAAAGGCAGCCCTACCTTGCTGATTCTCTCTTGGTTTTGCCTCTTTCTTGACCATACCATGCAGAGACAAGCAAGGATGAACCTAAGAAAACAAAAAACAGCTCTAGTTAGGAGATATCAGCTCACTTGTTTTTTGAAGCTTAATCCAACTACTGGATTAGGTGGAGGTTTACAGCTGAAAGATGTCAAAACTACATTAAGAATTACTTTGAGAGGATTATTTGCTCTTGTTTCAAAATTAAAATTACCCTTCCTATTCAGGTTACTAGGGTGTTTTGGGGTTTGGTGGGTTTTTTTTACCTGGGTTTGGTTTTTTTTCTTGTTTGTTTTTTGAAACTAGTACTTCATAGTTACAAATTCTCAGCACCTGTTGTTTTAGGGTTTTTTTATTTATTATTTTTCTTTACCTTCTAAGACAGCAGATGAGATATTTAACTGGCCATAACTGCACTAGAAGACAAGAACCTACTCCACTGCTTGAATAGAAGACTGATCTACTAAGGAAAACAAACACAGAAGGCTCTCTCCTGTGAAACTGTTTGCACAACTATGCTGTTAAATAACAGCAGATTTTCCTGGGAAAATGTTAAAACTCTGTATTTCAATGGTTATGATCTTTTTTTCTCCTTATTAAAAAAACATCACTTCAGTCCCATTCCTTTGCAGGGAGAAGAGGTGGTAACACACTGATTTTCTTAGGCTGACTGCCTCAAAAGATTAGACAAATACCTTAAGATGAAAACTCTTGAGTCTTGAGAATAGAAGACATCCTCTACTTACTAATGACAATATAAAAGATTAAAAATAATAGGTATTAAGATAAGAAGGGGGTCTATACCTAGGCTAGAAGCCACAAAAAACCCTACCATTTCTGTGTGTTGGTATCAAGCCTTAAAAATTGAGGAAGCTTTTTAAACCAGCAAATTAAAAAAGAAAGGCATACATTGGAGAGAATAGGAACTATCTGGAAGCAGAAGTGAAGTCTCAACAATTATTGCCCTCTTGCTACTAAAAACTTCAGAAGTCCTAACATCCATGTCATTGACTTCTATGTACTCACCACAAGGACCCCATTGGTCAATACCTCTGTAGGAGAATCAGAGCTGTCAAAGGAAGAGATTCAATGTATGTCAGTTTTGTTGCTAAATTTACTTTTTTCCTTTACAAACTAACTGCCTGGATAAATGATGGAGGAGAAATACAAAACAATAGGGGAAAATACTACTGAAATTTGTCTGCTACTGTAAGCACTTCCTATAAGGTCTCCCCACCTCAATTATTTTTATAACCTAGAAAAAAAGTTTACCTTAGAAAGTCTATCAAATAGATAAAGCATTAATTTGTTTATATTACAAGGTTAATTGTGAAAAATTTCCACATCTTAGTAACTCATCCACAAAACATTCACTTCTTTACAGTGCTGCTGTTCCCATGGGATTTCTGAGAGTAGCTTAAATACAATCAGGAAGGATTTCAGGGGAGACTGGTGGAAAGTTCAGGAGCACAGGTAATTTTTTCATCAATTTTTTTCATCATTGGACCTTGTACTGACCAACAAAGAGGGACTGATTGAGGGTGTGAAGGTAGGAGGCACCCTTGGCTGTAGTGAGCGTGAGATGGTGGAGTTCAGAATTACAGGCAGCAGGCACAGGGCCACAAGCAGGATTGCTACCCTGGACTTCAGAAAGGCCAACCTTGGCCTGCTCAGGGAACTGCTTGGAAAAGTCCCATGGGACAGGGCCCTGGAGGGAAAGGGGGCCCCAGCAAGCTGGAGTTCAAACACCATCTCCTCCAGGCTCAGGAGGAAACTGGACATCCACAAGTCTATGGGCCCTGATGGGATACACCCACGAGTGATGAGGATATGGCAGAGGTCATTGCCAGGACACTCTCCATAATTTCTGAAAGGTCCTGGAGAACAGGAGAGGTGCCTGAGGACTGGAGAAAGGACAGTGTTGTCCCAGTCTTCAAAAAAGGCAAAAAGGAGGACCCAGGTAACTACAGGCCCGTCAGCCTCACCTCCAGCCCTGGAAAGGTGATGGAACAGCTTGTCCTTGCCACCATCTCTAAGCATCTGGAGGAAGGGAGGTTTAGAAGGACCAAGAAGGGCTTGCATCCTGGGATGCATTAGGAGGAGTGTGGCCAGCAGGTCAAGGGAGGCTCTTCTCCCCCTCTACTCTGTATTGGTGAGGCCCCACCTGCAATAGTGTATCCAGTTTTGGGCACCCCAGTTCAGAAAAGATAGAGATTTACTGGAGAGAGTCCAGCACAGGGCCACCAAGGTGCTGAAGGGAGTGGAGCATCTCCCTTATGAGGAGAGGCTGAGAAAGCTGGGGCTCTTTAGCCTGGAGGAGATTGAGGGGGGACCTCATCAATGTCTATCAATATGTTAAGGGTGAGTGCAGGGAGGATGAAGCCAGACTCTGCTCAGTGTCATCCAATGATGGGACAAGAGGCAATGGGTGCAAGTTGGAGCACAAGAGGTTTAGGGTCAACACAAGGAAAATCTTTTCCACAGTGAGGGTGGCCAGAGCTCTGGAACAGGCTGCCCAGGGGGGTTGTGGAGTCTCCTGCTCTGGAGACACTCAAGACCCGCCTGGATCTGTTCCTGGGTGACTTAGTCTAGGTGATCCTGCTCAGGCAGGGTGGTTGGACTAGATGATCTTCTAGCTCCCTTCCAATCCCTAACATTCTGTGATTTTTTCAGTGCTGCTGTTCCCATGAAATCCAGAAATGCTTTTTGATACCCCAAAAATGTTGGCATTTAAGGTTATCAGCCATTGGTGAATCAACTCAAATGCCAGAGAACTGTAAAGCAGTAGCCTTTTTATAGCCAACACTGTCCCTGCATGAAAAAACAAAACAACAAAACAACAACTAATACAACATATCTGAAGAGTAGAAATCCATTCCTCAATTCAGGTAAAACTCACCATTTCTCTAGGTAAAATTCTACATCCAGCTCTTCGTTAGCCTTTGAAAACAGAAGTTAGACAGAGGTGACAACCTTGAATATGAGAAGTTTTCTTCCTATTACAAACTTCAGTAGCTATTTTTGTTACTTTTACAAAGAATCCAGCTAAATTTTTGGGTATTTATGCCTTGTGTTGTTTAAACATTCCTCTCCACCCAAGCATATTCTATATGACCAGGCACGTGCATTTTTATATAATGAGAAAAAAAACTCTCTTCTGGCTCAAGTACCACTGCAGCACTTACAGCTTCTACACAAGGTTTTGTGCTTCAACATATTTATTATTTCAGCAGAGTGCAATCTTAGCTTTGTCTCACACAGACTTTGACCCAGCCACCTTTTCCCCTTACAGTAAACACTCATAACCAGACATAACACAGCTTTAAAATAACAAAATAGAAGCAATTAATTACTGATGAAGAATTCAGCAAACAGGAGTTAGTGGGAACAAGGGAGATGATATGCTTCTTTCCTTCATCACAAATGAGTGCCTGTGACACTCAATACCTCCCTCCTTCTGATGCCACTAACAGCTTTATTTCTCAAGAAAATGAATCATTAGCTCACCTTTAATTCAGATCTACTGGAGCAATATGCCTGAGGCAGTTACAAGAAATACCAGACAGGTGGAATGGCTTTAGCTACATAGAACATGCTGTCTGGTTGAAAGTCCATGAACAGAAGCACAGGAGAGCAGCTGATAAACACCAGTGTCACCCACATGAAGCACAGGTCAAATGCAACTGAGGAAAATAACTCCAGGAAAATAAGCTTTTCTTAGGCTTTTGACTTAATATGGGAAAAAATCATGTCTTTCATGTGTTGTTTTTTTTTTACATGTATCAATTGTCTAAGTGCTCCCTGGATATGTGATGTATGTGGCACAGAGAAAAGGAACTAACTCATGTTGGCCAGGTAACTGTGTGGTTAGGCACCTAAAGACTTTGCAAGAGTGAAAAACAGTGATAACAGAAAGATAAGGAAGGAGCTTCATGGTTAATTAACCATGTTAATTAACAAATTAAGACCAGCTCTGTAGTTTAGGACCATGCTGGACTCCAGACAAGGTGAGAAGTGCATCTTGAAAACAACATGTGACCTTCCTCCCTAAGACCCTGGCCCACAAACCTCAGGAGACACTGCCCAAGCTCAAAAGGGTGGAGGGCATGACAATGACTAATTTGAATATGAAGCAGGGAAAGGAAATGCATACATATAGATGTATTGAGAAATCCTATGAATATGTAATTATTTGCTGAGAAAAACAAGGTGTATTACCACCTAGGTGTGCACGTTTATGGAGGGACAACCCCCCCCCCCCCGTGCATCCAGTGCTGAATAAACATAACTACTTTACAATCTTATAGATGATGGATTCTGTTTTCCATGCATCAGACTTACTAAATACAGAGGTAACCTTTGCAGCAATAAACTATTTAACTGCAAACTGATGATGATCAATCATGTAAGGCAGTCTGCAGTCCCCACAAGGATTACTGACTGCAAAGGCCTTTCATTTTAAACCCAGTTTATAACCCTCTAGTCTCCTGAAAAATAAATTTCCTTTAAAGCTGTTTTCATGTCTTCTGTAAGACTGCAGTCATCCCAAGTTTCACTTACATAGGTATCCCAAAAAGTGTGGAACTTACAAGAGAAAGGATCACTAGGGATTTTATAGATATTTTATAGATATTTCAAATGACAGTAAAACCATATATGCTGTCACAATATCTCCTTTCTGGTTTCTGTGCTGACAAGCTGCAGCCATTCACTGTTAACCTGGGACTAACCTCAGGGTTCAAGCTGAAAGTGCACAGCAGGGGCTGCCCAGGCTTCACACCTCCTAGGTCAAAGACAACAGAGGTGAGTTCATCACTGACGAGGACATCCTTATCATAGAGAGTCAATTCCAGAACATTCTAAAAGCAAGCAGAAATAAACAGCCTCAGATGAACACAGAAACCCTTCCACAAACCTGAGTACCTGTATGCAACAGCCACTTTATGCATCAATCAATAAGCATCCCTATTTTCACTCCTGAAGAGAATTCACTGTTTCCAGCAGTATTTACAGCAGCAAAAAGCTCATAGTTGACAGTATTTACCTAAAAGATTTTCTGATCTTCCCAACCAGTGAGAGGCCCCAGCTGAATGCATATGGTGGTACCTCCACTAGATTTCAGGCACCTTCACTAGATTTTAGGCCTGGGGAAGCAATAGCAATTTCCATTCCTGCAGCACAATTCAGTCCAGGATGTTAACAGGGACCTGTCACTTCCTGCTCAGCACTGTCTCAGAGCATGTAAATCCAGCAGAAACAAATTGAAATGGACACAGTGAGGACATATAGCACCAAAAAATGGCCTTCCAGCAACTGACTTTCAAGTAAACAAGACTGAACTTAGCATTGTGCTGGCACAGCATCACAGCAGGAATCAAGCTGAGGCCTCACAAGCCTGCAGGGGAAGAAAAAGCTCACATGCTTTAAAGCCTAATTTGCAATTTTCTTACCATTTAAGTCAATTGCTGTTTCACCTTTGTCACCAATCATTATAGAAAGAGATTCCAGTGAGGGAGAAAGTTTCTTGTTAATATGCAGCTTATTCTAAAGCCTAGGATGTTATTCAAAGCAACAGTGCCATACAAAATCTAATATTTTAAAAGTACAGTTTCCTTCCATTAGTGTCTACTTTGAGAATGAATGCTGAAGGCATTTCCTTGAACTCTACCAGGCAGTGCCATAACTTTCCAAAGTTGCATCACAACTGCAGAAAATTCTAGCTGGAGTTTACATGAGAGTGCAGTTACCAACTGCTGTGGTAATCACTGGACATACAAAGTACATCTTTTTGTACTATGAAGATGACTACCACAAGCAACACTTTTTTTTGGAGCATAGAAAAGATCCCTTGGTTTTGAATGGCCAATGTGTTGAACAAGGTGCATTCCTTACCTTGACAGCACTATGGATTCGATACTGGAAAGTTTCATTCCATTCTGGGTTATCAGAGTTGTCAACAACCTGGGTTTGGGAAACTATGGGAGAGGCAGTGGGCAGCTTTAGTTCCACGTAGCAGTCTGCCTTGGACACTAGAGCAGAGAGTGCAGACACAGACATCAGAACTATTTCAACCAAACATACTCTTTCCCATAAGCTCCTCATTTTCTAGATCTAATTGCATCACAGAAATGTGCAAATTTAAAGCTGGACTTCGAAAGCAAAAGCATTTAAAATGAAGCACAAGCCTCTAAAGAGCAGTAAATTGATTAATAAGCATGTATATTGATTTTTATTGGTCCATCCAAACCATAAAGCCCTTCATTAAAGGGCCTACTATGTAAAATGAGGAAGATCAAGCTTTAAAAAAAAGATTACTGCTGATATCAGGCCCAGTGCCTCTTGTCCTGTCACTGGGCACCACTTAGGAGAGTCTGACTCCATCTTCTTAACACGTTCCTTTGTACACATCAGTAACTTTGCCCTAAGCCTTCTGTTCTGCAGCCTGAGCAGTGTCAGGTCTCAGCCTTTCCTCCTGTAAGAGATGCTCAGTTTATTTACAGTCTTAGCATCCTTTCACTAGGCTCTCTTTAGTAACTCAAGCATCTCTCACAATGGAGAGCCCAGAAGCAGACACAGCATTCCAAATGCAGCCTTGTCAGTGCTGAGTAGAGGGGAAGGATCACTTCACTTGTCCTGTTGGCCATGCCTCTCCTAATAAAACCCAGGATACCATTACCTAGTGTCAGAGATCTTCTGTCTTCCAGGTAAAGTGACTTTAACAATGCAAGCATGGAAACCACCTCTCACATCAGCTGAGCAGAAAGTCTACAAAAAGAACTACTCTTCACAGGGTGATTTTAGCACTTCAGATTTCAGGAAGGTTTTCCATTTGCTGGACAGTCATTATTTCAGCAGTTCAATGTTGCATGACACAGAAATTTATGGCAGGCAGCCCACCTTACTGTACTGAATCTGATGAAATTAAGTCTCAAATATGTTGTAGAGATCCAAATGAAAAATTACTTTAAAAAATTACAAAAAGCACATACTGTGCTCTCAAAACCAGGAACAGGTAAAGAGCATTTTGTCTTGGAATCAACCAGCAACTTCCTCCTTAAAAAGCTTGAGTAACATAAGCAAAACAGCAGGCACATGGAAAAAGAAAAAAGCACAACTAAGAAAATAAACAGAATATATAAGTTGAGATTGTTACTTCCAGGTGCAAGAAGACTGTTCAGCAGGAGCAAGGATGAAGTTTGCCATGACCAGAGGGCCAAACCCAAAGGAACACAGAAGGGGCCACAGTAGGACATAAAGCAGCAAAGAAGCCAAAGGTTACCAAGGCTTATCTGATCTTGTTCTGCAAATTAGCAGAGTTAACCTGCCACTTGGCCTCACACCAAGCTTTTAAAAATATATATAATGCTTTACAAGAGAAGCCTTTGTTCAGACATAATGGCAATACAGTATGTGTAGGTAAGAATTTCCCATAACAATGCTACCAGTACTGTGTTACCAGTATGCACTGCACAAACCACCTGTTTTCATAACACCTTGACTAAATACTTACACAGATCTGTACCCTTGATGTTTCTGGCTTGGAGGACTTTTACTGTTAGGTTGTAGTAAGGGTGCTTCTCCCACTGCAAAGAGAGGAACAAGCTCAGCATGGAACTTAACTGCAATGCCTGTTTTATAACCACATCAGTATTAGTTCACTAAAAAACAGATCAGACCAGACAGACTAAAATAAACTCTTAATGAGACAGTTTGAGAACATACACAGCACTTCCAGGGTCCTGGAAGTGAGTCTTGAAAGAAATCAATAACCCTTTCAGCACAGAAATGAGTGAGGACTTAGGGTAACTCCTCAAAAACTTGAGAAAGTAAATCCCTTATTTATGGTTTCCTCTAATTATACCTCAATAGTTGCTTCATTATTTCATTCCTGCTGAAGGGAAAACAGATACCAAAGCTGTTCAAATAATTTTAATCATGTCTTGGCTAGTTTTAAAGTACTTGCCAAGGGCAAGTGCTTTAGTAATAGCAGCCACTGAAAGAATCAGAATAGTATAGGAAGCATGTGAAGTTTACAAGGAGAAAAAAAAGCACACTTCCTTGTCAAAGCACACACTATTGAGAAAGAAAAGACAAACCTTAAATTCCTTTTCATTCTGGACTATTACTGGTATCAACACTCTGAACACACACGTCACTTTGCCAGCATAGAAGAAAATTCAACCCTTGCTCTTGAAAGCTTCTGGAAGGCTATTTTTGGAAAGTAATATTAGTATCTAAATGCTCAGGTGTGAAGAGGAAAAAAAAAATGTTCTAAATGAATCTTCAAAGATCATAAAGGAGAAAGAAGGGCAGGGGAAGACAAGAGAAAAGAGCTTGAAGGGATATAATGCAGGGACTGTGTATGGCTCATTAACAGTATGGGAATCTGCCTCATTTCTGTCAGTTATGATACAATTCTGGCTGGCTAAGAACCTTTTTCTATTCTTAAATTTCTGCAGATAAACTCTAATTATACTATTATTACTCTTAAAGGGCTCTTATATGCACCATCAACATGTTAAGAATACTTATTCTCTCATCTATTTCTCTGAACAAGATGTGCCTTCACATGGAATTCCACCATCAGCTCCACCCTTCAGACATCAGTTTTTCTTCCATTTTAAGCCTTCCCTAATCCCCTCTATTCTCTTCAATCACTGACACTAGTTTTCTCAGGCAAAGCCTGGCCTCCTTTCTACATTGCTGAGCTGAGGAACAGAGTACAGAGAAAAAAAATCAAAATTCTGTATGTTATTCTCATTGACTTCCTAAAGGTGCTACAACTCTTCAGGTTATTGAGAAACTTAACTACGTAATCACACGCCCATTTTCACTTGCATACCAGCTGGAATTCAGACACTACTCAGCAGAAGCAGCACAGAACACCCAGAAGATGTGTGATAAAGGATATGCTATCTGTCAACATATGGTTGCATGGTAAAAAAATGCCCTTTCCAAAGGTGTCTTTGATTTGCTGTCAGTAGTTACACAGACGAGGATAAATTTGTCACATCCAGATCATCATTTAGGGCCATAGAATGCAAAAGGCATTTCACTATGCTATGAAATTTGTACTCAAAATTACTCCAGAATGTTCCCATGTGCCTTTTCAACTTCTCTTTTAGCCAAGGCACAGCAAGGTCATAACGTGCCCAAGGTGAACTTGCAGAGTAATGAAGCATGAGAGTGTCAGATATGCTTTATACATCAGGGAAAAGGCAGGCAAAAAAATCTATATGGGAAATGGACAACAAAAAATGGCATAGCTGCCTGTAACAGAGTATATTGCCAGCATACTAATGTATGTAATGAATGCAAGTGAAAAATTTCTATTTTGATGTTGAATGATTTTTCATATTCACCTCTTTTCCAGAGCTCAGGAGAGAGCATCTGAGGAAAAACAAAACAAAGCAAAAGACAACCAAAATAAAACCAAGCACTGCTCGAAATCCTTAAATAAGGTTACAGAAATGAATTTTCACAGACTCAACCCTGCTAAGAACTGGATGTATCTTTCATCTAAACTGAAGGTGGTGATGCAACAACAGCAAGTAACTGCAAAACAGGTTATCCCAGCTACAGGACCCAGTAAGTCCTTCCTTACAGCTCAGAACACCCATCTTCATACAGTGGGATGCAAGTGCTGAGATCACATCTCTCCATGGATGCACAGGACTCACCACAAGCATGCTAATTTCATTACAAAAACACTGTCAACAGCAAATAAAAATGTAACTAAGACACATTTTCACAGCTACCAAGCAAGACAGCTCATAGAAATGTCCAGTTTACCAAGGGAGCACTTTCTCCCCTTCTTCTTCCTACTGCTGCCTGTAACTCCTTTCCTTGGGAGCAAAGGGCCACCAATTTGCTTTTAAACCCAAAACTCTTTCCTTGGCACACCTTGCACTTTCCCTCCTCTCCCAGAAACAGTGCACCCACAGCCACAAAGACCATAATCATAATGGTCTTCTGGAAGGCAAGTTTTAAAGGGAGACAGGTGACATGACTAGGCTAGCAGCTCAGTAGCACAACAAAGCAAACACTGGGCTTGATCCCAGTTTATTGTTGTCATTAGCTGTGTGAAACTAAGGCTCAACTTCAGAAAATTAGAGAGATCTGATCATGACAGGTTCAACCTACAAATCCAAAAGGGTGATCTTGTTGCCCTATGCCTTGCTCAGTGGCCATTAAGTAGTCAATACAAAATGTCTCCCTAGGAGTGTTGAGGTGGTGTCAAATTTTATTATTTATATAGCAAACATCTGAGGGGAAACATCCCATCAGTGGTTATGGGTTAATAGCAATCACAGCAGGCTGACATGAGCCTCTTCTACCCTGATTTCCCAAGTACTATACAACAATACTAAAAAAAGCCAACCAGATAATTTTTATCACACAGAAAGCAGCATAGAGAGGCATCTGGGCAGCAAGCCACCCTGAGACATTTAATGGTCACCTCCATTTTAAAGGGGTTGGAGCAGTGGGATAGGTGATCAGATGACAGATCAGATCTCCAAGGCAGAGACTCCTTCACCAACATTTTGTATAAATTCAAAATTCAGGTTATTGGGCAGATCATCTTATATAACAGAAAGATTATACACCAGTTAAAAGGACAAACCCTGAAACCACTTTATCAAATGTGGTTGTGCTGCATTGTTAACAGGGGGTAGTCATTATTCTTTGCCTATTTTACATTATTAAGCCCTGGGGGATGAGGTAGAAATCAGAAAGTAAGGGAATAGGGAATAGTAATCAAAGATGTTTCGTGAGAGAGCACACAAGCACTATTTTGTCTCTACTAATGAGAAGCATAGTATTTAGGACTCTCCCCCCACCCCAAAACAAAACAAAAACAAAGAAAAGAAAAAACAGAAACAATTTCGCATCAGATATTTCTGCTCCCAAAACCTAAGGAAACTGTGACCTGCTCTGCTTTGCCTGATGCGATGCTGAATTTAATAAAAATCTGGCCTCTCCAACAGCATTCTCGTTATCTGAAGTCTTCCCTTAATGATCAGCTTTTAGACTAATTTCCCGCAGAAGCGCAGGACTGGTTTCCACTCGGGCAGCGAGTCCCCGGCAAAGCCACACACCGGCTGAGATACGCTGTGTGCACAATTCGTCTTACCCGCCAGCGGTAAAACCCAGTCTCTTTCCTCTCATTCCTTTGGAAGAGCGCAGCTGCCAGAAAAGGCAGTGCTCTGGCTGGCAACGGGCCCCGCAGCACTTCGTACAACATGGGGTAAAACGTCCCAGCGTCTCCGCAGAAAACCTGACAAGGGAAACGCAGAAAATCGAGCCGAGCTTCCCCCCCCGCCCAGCCCCGCCACCAGGCTGCCAAGGGCGGCCGGCTGCCCGCGGGCTCAGGGTGAAGCTTGGAGCGAGCCGGGGCTGCTCTCTGGACGCGAGAGGCGGAGGTGGGGCCTGCACTTGCCAAACAACCCCTCCGAAAGGGCGCTGGCAGGTTTTTCAAACGCCGGTGACTAGGAAGGCGGCAGAGCAGCTCCAAACAGGGAAGCCCTGGCTAGGAGGAAGCACCGCTCCGCAATTAAACCGGAGCCTCGAAACTCCCAGTCCAGATTTTCTTTCAGTTACAGCAACCTAATTGAGGGCTCAAGCCATTTGAAACCCTTTCACAGGCTCATACCCTAAAATAAAATTTCAAAACAAATTCTTACAAGCCTGAAAGAGTTTGACAATTGACTGGGGCTGTTCAGAGAAGCTTCACAGAGGCCTGAGCAGAGACACCAGTTTGGTCTCCATTAGGACACCTCAGAGTATTGATTCACCACCATTTCCAATCTCTCACTATGTGGGCGGTTGTCCCCCCTTTATTCTCATTTCCACAAAGCTGTGACTTGATTCTTCCACCAAAGGTTCTTGAAAAATTGCACAAGTTGGGCAGGTTTTTAATGAGTCTACTGTGCCTTTAAAATATTTAAGTAATAAATGAAATTGTTCAATGAAGCAGTTGAATGAAGCACTTGTAGTAATCTGCTGACAGTTAGTTTGCCTGGAGCTAACTACTAAAGATCTTGAAACTGAAGCAGCAGAAAAACAAACAAAAAAACCCAAAACAAAAACAAACCAAAAAACACACACAAAAAAAACCCAAAACACCAAAAACAAATGTCCATGACTAGAAAGTGTCAGAGAATTGTGAAAACCAATACCACAGCCTGTCACCAGCTCCAAACAAACGTGAGTGTGACACATTCTCAGCAAGGTCGCATTCATTAATCACTTCCTGTCATTAGTGTCAGTCACTACTCCAGAATTTAAAAAAATTAATTAAATCATATGCACTAACATCTCAAACACAAGTTGGTACTAGTTCATTAATTCAGACTTTGAGCCAATGCATACACAAAAAGCAAACAGGGCAAAACAGCAACTTCTGTGAATTTCCAACAAAATCTACATAGAGGGATCTCATGTTTATAGAATTTCTCCAATTAATCTCTTGAGAACAAATGAAGGCTCATCATAGTCCTACACATGATCTATTAGCAAGCTTTTAGGTGCAGTTTGAGGTGTAGACAGACATCCCTGACAGCTTGCTTACTAACCCAAGAGAAGCTTCTTGCTTCTTTCATCATTTCCTAGAAGACCTAAGAAAGCAAGCAAAAAATCATCAAAACAGGAGGCAACAAAGATGGCCTCACACCTGGTAACTACTTGAATTCACTCAAGCTGTTTTGTTTGGTTTTTGGGTTTTTTTTGTCAGCAAGCATAAACAAATGACACCATCACCAACTGTACTATGCAGTGCTTAAAACATATGAGGGACCCCTTTTGTTCCCCTTAGCAGCACTAAGGGGAGAACAGCAGTGCAGAATAAGAATAGATGAAAATTCCAAAAGATGTTATCAATTTCTGTGTGTTTTTGGGTTTTGGGGTTTTTTTTGGGGGGGTGGGTTGGTTGTGGTCAGAAATAATAATATACTTAACTGTCCAATCTGGAGATAAAAGACTCTTCTTCAGTGCTGATATCCCTCATTAGTATAGGCTGGAGAAACTTAAAATTTATATTCTACTTCAAACATTAGTCTAGTTTGTGACCCACAATTCAAGCAACTGCAAACCAGTGTATCTGAATGTTTCCCAGTTTGGTCACACAGAGCTCAAGGCCCTTCCATAGCCCAAAACACCAAAATACCACCACTGGAAAAAAAAACTGTCAGTCATTTTAGTGTTCTCTACATACCACCGTATTTAATGGAATCAGACTTTCAAGAACATTATTCAAAGACAATAAAAAACCAGAATTAGGATTTTGAGAACATTCACAGGTATATGATAAACTTGTAGACTGTAAAAAACAAAGCTAAGAAGTTATGAAAGCTCTCCTAGGACGTGGCCTCATTGAAGTACATACCTTAAAGCTGGAGTCATACTGGGAGCCCCTGCATTGAGTCTGAATTCCAGGAAAAAGACTAATATATTACATAAAGTTAAAATAAAAATAATAAACAAAAAATCTACAGTAGCCCAGAAAAGCTTAACTGCACAATGACTGAAAACCACACTGATTCACAATATTTATTACAATCTATTGCTTCAGGTAAACCTGCTGTATGGTTAGTAAACCCAAACCACATTAAAAGAACCAACAACAGAAAAAATTACAGCAAAAAAGCACATCTCTGTAAAAGGTATGCAATGGAGGTGAACAGAGGCACAACCTTAACAGTGTAAGTGCACAATGAAGATCCTCATATGTGATTACAACTCTCCTGGTAGCAGATAGGTCAATAAAAATCAGACTAATAGTACTAAACATGAGTAAAAATCAGAGCAGTGTTGTTTTATCTGTATACAAAGAATACAGGGCCTTTTTAAATACCCTCCTTTCATTCTCAATGACCTGTAAACACAACTCCCCCCAAATCATCTTCCCTCTGTACCTGAACTAGTATATAAAGATCTATACAGAATGTGCAAATCCAGTATAAGTATTTTTAGGCTCTCTTCTTCAAATAGAAGAAATACAAAGTTAAAAACATTTAACACCACAGATTCCCTCTATCCCACCTCTGCAGAAAGACATCAGTAGCAATATTGCCCAAGACATCCAAGTACAGAAGTAACAAAACACTAGACCAAGAAATCTGGAAGGATGCATGGCAGAGGAACAATAAATACAAACACAGGTGGAAAGGGAAAAACAAAGTTACCAAGGGAGACTAGTAACACTAGCAAATGAAAGTTAATTAGGACTTTTGTGAGCTCCCATCAGATCTGTTCCTAAAAAAAATTCCTGTAACAATGTCTTAAGTAAACTGTAATGTTAACTGAGACCCAATGACACCTTTATCAGACAGGCTTTATTCATTTATTTGTTCATTCAAATGTGATATCTGGTACTTACATGTCATGCTCCATACTATTTAATAACTACATATTTATAAGTATTGCTAGACCAGGATGTTGGGCATCAAATAGCCACTCTAGTGGGTTATTTGCTATTGCTGCCTTTTCATTGCCATTGCACAGATTCTTTCTGCACCAAACACTTTGATATTCCTCATACCAATCTGCTGAGGTTTGTGGAAAAATAAGACAAAAATATTACAGCCTAGAAGGGGTATGGTACAATGCATTTAAGACTTCTGGCCCAAGAGTAACCTAAGAAGAGTACCAGCCTGAGCAGAACACAGTTCTAGAGCATTTAAAGTAAGAGAGATGTTGAAATAGTCTGGATTAATTCAATGCCAGAAAGTGAACTGGAGACCAAAGAACTTACATCCACAAATCTGAAGTGTAGTCTAGAGCTCAAGCCATGACTGTAGTTCACACCCTTCATAAGTTCCTTTACAGGGTGTTCTTTGCTTTTTGGTATGAGTGCAGCTGTGAACTTTGTAGAATAGTCTGAGCTTTCACTCACACCAAGAGTGAACACATTCAGTGCAAACCATACACAAGTTAATTCAAGTTACAGCTCTCAAACTGAAGTAAACAAAATTCTTACTAGTGCTATCTGCTATGTGTCTATCTCCTGTGGAACTTCTTATCAGAAGATCAAGTGTTAACACTGGATATCAATAAAAAGATCCCTTTGGCCAGCACTTAAACATTCCTATTACCAAGATGAAAGAAAAATTGTATTTTCTAGGTCTAGAAATAGGCACAGAAACTTTCTCTATGCCAAATATCTGGTGATCTCCATGCAACACTGATACAGATGCAAAGACTTTACAGGAATTTATTTTTTTTTTAAGAATTATTTACATACAAGGCCAAATCAAAACACTGTCACCCTAATGAGGTTAAGTTTTACTATAAAACTTGACTGTGAATGCCAAACTGTTGTTTAACAACTCATCTGCAAGGAGTGCAATACAAAACTCACTACAAAAATCCATTTCTATTCTTCTTCATCTGAGTACTGAGATGTTCAGTGCAGTTGCCAGCCCTATAATAACATTGTTGAAGTGATTTTCTAGGAAATTAACATTTCCAGACAGGTACTGTCAACCCACAGATGCAAACAACTTCTACCCAGTGTAAGAGAACCTAGTAACAAGCTTCCAAAAAACAAACAAACAGAAAAAAACAAAACCAAGAGAATTCCCAGAGGCATCAACTTCTCAAGTCGTCAGTTCTGAACGTCATGTAAGTGTTGGGATTATTGATCATGACATGGTCAGGTGTCCAATGTGTTGACTTCTTTGGAGCAGAAATAATGTACAACTATTGCATTAGGGTATCGAGCAAATGCACTGGAAGAAAACAGAATAAAAAACACAACAACCACCAGTTAATAAAGACAGCTTTCCCAAAATCATGAAAGTTGTGCAGAACCAGAAAAAGCAAATGACAGCCTGAATGTATTCTTAAGAAAATTACACCAGAGAATTCTGTGGATTTTGTAAATGTTTTAGGTTTTGGGGTTTTTGTTGTTTTGTTTTTATATTTGTTGTTGTTATTGTTTTTTTTAAAACCCACTATATCCTTTTGTTTCTATAGGCATACCTGGAAGTCACTGGTAACAATTTAAAGACATGGTGACATGCTGAAAAAAAAACCTTGAACTTAACAGCATTAGAAAAATCCAAGATAACCAAAGCAATACTGCATATGCAAATTTAA
This sequence comes from Ceyx cyanopectus, assembly GCA_013401355.1. NCBI lineage: Eukaryota > Metazoa > Chordata > Aves > Coraciiformes > Alcedinidae > Ceyx > Ceyx cyanopectus. Next base: position 26,433 of record VYZU01037796.1, read on the forward strand.
ATTCTGATACTACATGTTACACATTAATATGTGTTTGGATGTGGTTTTGAGGGACATGGTTTAGGGGTGAACTTTGTAAAGTAAGGCTAATGGTTGGACCTGATGATTTTTTTAGTATCATCCTTCTTACTTCTATTTGAGAAGTGTAAGCAGTGTTCATAGAAAATTTTCCCAATTCAGTATGAGAAACTATTTTCTGCCTCCTAGAGTTGTGAAGTAAGAAACCTTAAAGAGTTTTTGAAAGGATTTTACTCTCCTTTGTGGAAAGCAGGATTCAACTCTTGCAGTAAATTTCACTGACTAAAGCTTTATGTTTTCCCACCTACCCAGTTAAGCAATGTGATCTGTAGGTCAAAAACTCTTCCAACGTCCCTCATACTGCTGTTCTCTTTGTGTATACACCCGTGGAGTTTTGCTAGATTTTTAGTTTAAGTGTACCAGATTCATAACTGATTCAGTCTCCCAAGCATTAAGGTATATGCTCTCTCACCTGTTACCTATCTTCTTTTTACATACAGTGCACACCTTCTCCTCTGTAATAATGCACTTCACTTGCTGATGCAAGATCCGTTCCTCCTGGACCTAAACAACACCACCAAAAAAAAATTAAAATAATTTTAAATCATAAATAAATAAATGCAATTTTCTCAAAAAACAATGCCACACAACAGCTGCCTTCCAGTCTGATAAAACTGAAAAATGGCACAACAATTACTTCTCAGTAGTTGCATCTACATTAGTAAGTTGTACTGCCCAAAAGCAGCCAGTCTGGAGGGCAGAGCAGGTGGTATTGAACACCTTAGTCTGTGAACCAGCCTAATTGATTCTAACCACTCCAGGGTATTCAGGTGAGCTACTGAACTGCATCATATGGTTTAGTTTATCTGAAAAAATCCAGTCTATGCTCTCTGAAATCATCCTGCAGTGCACACCAGAGAACAGTAAGTCCAGAGACTCACAGCAAAGACACCCACCTCATCCAAACTAAAATGAATGTACTTGCTAGCTCCTGAAAAAGGCAAATTCCACCTACTTGATGCACATCTACTAATTTAAGGGGCAATACAGCACCATCTAGAGGACACACATTAATTTGAGTGTAAGCATCTCTTTTAAAACACCATTCCCATATATGTCAGGTGGTGGATACTCACCCTCAGAAACTCTGCATGGAGAAGATTCTTGAGTACTTGATTAAATCTCCTCTTCTGAGCATTTTCTTCAAGGACTTTCTCTAAAAAGATTCGAATCTCACTGATCTGTGTATTTGCTGGGAGTAGGTTTATTGCCTGGACCAGAATATACTTAGTTAGGAAAAATTAAAAAGGAACAGAGAACAAAATAGAACAGAGACANAGAATTATTTACATACAAGGCCAAATCAAAACACTGTCACCCTAATGAGGTTAAGTTTTACTATAAAACTTGACTGTGAATGCCAAACTGTTGTTTAACAACTCATCTGCAAGGAGTGCAATACAAAACTCACTACAAAAATCCATTTCTATTCTTCTTCATCTGAGTACTGAGATGTTCAGTGCAGTTGCCAGCCCTATAATAACATTGTTGAAGTGATTTTCTAGGAAATTAACATTTCCAGACAGGTACTGTCAACCCACAGATGCAAACAACTTCTACCCAGTGTAAGAGAACCTAGTAACAAGCTTCCAAAAAACAAACAAACAGAAAAAAACAAAACCAAGAGAATTCCCAGAGGCATCAACTTCTCAAGTCGTCAGTTCTGAACGTCATGTAAGTGTTGGGATTATTGATCATGACATGGTCAGGTGTCCAATGTGTTGACTTCTTTGGAGCAGAAATAATGTACAACTATTGCATTAGGGTATCGAGCAAATGCACTGGAAGAAAACAGAATAAAAAACACAACAACCACCAGTTAATAAAGACAGCTTTCCCAAAATCATGAAAGTTGTGCAGAACCAGAAAAAGCAAATGACAGCCTGAATGTATTCTTAAGAAAATTACACCAGAGAATTCTGTGGATTTTGTAAATGTTTTAGGTTTTGGGGTTTTTGTTGTTTTGTTTTTATATTTGTTGTTGTTATTGTTTTTTTTAAAACCCACTATATCCTTTTGTTTCTATAGGCATACCTGGAAGTCACTGGTAACAATTTAAAGACATGGTGACATGCTGAAAAAAAAACCTTGAACTTAACAGCATTAGAAAAATCCAAGATAACCAAAGCAATACTGCATATGCAAATTTAAATTCTGATACTACATGTTACACATTAATATGTGTTTGGATGTGGTTTTGAGGGACATGGTTTAGGGGTGAACTTTGTAAAGTAAGGCTAATGGTTGGACCTGATGATTTTTTTAGTATCATCCTTCTTACTTCTATTTGAGAAGTGTAAGCAGTGTTCATAGAAAATTTTCCCAATTCAGTATGAGAAACTATTTTCTGCCTCCTAGAGTTGTGAAGTAAGAAACCTTAAAGAGTTTTTGAAAGGATTTTACTCTCCTTTGTGGAAAGCAGGATTCAACTCTTGCAGTAAATTTCACTGACTAAAGCTTTATGTTTTCCCACCTACCCAGTTAAGCAATGTGATCTGTAGGTCAAAAACTCTTCCAACGTCCCTCATACTGCTGTTCTCTTTGTGTACACACCCGTGGAGTTTTGCTAGATTTTTAGTTTAAGTGTATCAGATTCATAACTGATTCAGTCTCCCAAGCATTAAGGTATATGCTCTCTCACCTGTTACCTATCTTCTTTTTACATACAGTGCACACCTTCTCCTCTGTAATAATGCACTTCACTTGCTGATGCAAGATCCGTTCCTCCTGGACCTAAACAACACCACCAAAAAAAAATTAAAATAATTTTAAATCATAAATAAATAAATGCAATTTTCTCAAAAAACAATGCCACACAACAGCTGCCTTCCAGTCTGATAAAACTGAAAAATGGCACAACAATTACTTCTCAGTAGTTGCATCTACATTAGTAAGTTGTACTGCCCAAAAGCAGCCAGTCTGGAGGGCAGAGCAGGTGGTATTGAACACCTTAGTCTGTGAACCAGCCTAATTGATTCTAACCACTCCAGGGTATTCAGGTGAGCTACTGAACTGCATCATATGGTTTAGTTTATCTGAAAAAATCCAGTCTATGCTCTCTGAAATCATCCTGCAGTGCACACCAGAGAACAGTAAGTCCAGAGACTCACAGCAAAGACACCCACCTCATCCAAACTAAAATGAATGTACTTGCTAGCTCCTGAAAAAGGCAAATTCCACCTACTTGATGCACATCTACTAATTTAAGGGGCAATACAGCACCATCTAGAGGACACACATTAATTTGAGTGTAAGCATCTCTTTTAAAACACCATTCCCATATATGTCAGGTGGTGGATACTCACCCTCAGAAACTCTGCATGGAGAAGATTCTTGAGTACTTGATTAAATCTCCTCTTCTGAGCATTTTCTTCAAGGACTTTCTCTAAAAAGATTCGAATCTCACTGATCTGTGTATTTGCTGGGAGTAGGTTTATTGCCTGGACCAGAATATACTTAGTTAGGAAAAATTAAAAAGGAACAGAGAACAAAATAGAACAGAGACACATTTAGCTTGACATTGTCACAGTCTGCCCACGCCTACTCCAGTACCTTCTGCCAACAGTATGAACCAAGCACTTACAAATCTTCCTTACCTTGGTGGTATCCAGTTTGCTGTGATGTAGTTCCAAAACCTGCAGAGCAGCCTGCAGATTGGCTTGAGGCTCCAGCACTTCCATCTTGATTGGTCCCAAGCAATGAACGCTAGGAGGGGAGAGATACATCCGGAGGAGCGACAAATAGACCTGTTGCACACAAAAGCAAAGCTCTGAAAACACTGCACACATCCACAAGTGACAGTGCTGGTGGAACTAATAGGCTGTACCCATGACATTCAACATTCTGAAGTGCTCATTGAAACTACTCTTATCTTAAAACCACAAAAAAAAAAAGAAGAAGGAAAATAA
>VYZU01037797.1:4814-17065 GCA_013401355.1 Ceyx cyanopectus
TTTATTATTATTATTATATTTATAATAGAATTTTAAATTAAAGGTTTGGTGTGCACTTGACCTACAAACAGAGGAAATGAATGTAAAGTGCTGTATATGAAAAGACATATTACAAAAAAAGGAAAAAAAAAAAAGAAAAAAAAAAAAGGGGACTTAGCAGTAGTCAGATTTAAAGACTCTGAATTTCACAGAGGACCCCAAAACAGTGAAATCACATTTAAAATAGGATTCTTTCAACTACCATTACTAGTTATACATGTAACATCTGCACAGTTTTGCTACAGATTGGTGGAAGAATATTTGAATGCTTGAAGTTGCATATGAAATACTTTCTTGTCTAAGCAAAATTTGGGATTACCTGTCTGCCCACTACTCCCTACAGGTGTGGTCTTTCACTTTCTGCACTCCCCAGTGAGATGCACAAGTTAGCAGTGGCCTTGAGCTTCATTCCAATCCTTGGTAATAACTCCAAACATGAGGCTTTATCACTGCTAGAAGCAGACACTGTCTGCAAAACGCTGCTAACTTGAGAAAGTGCAGTTACTGAGCTGAAAATAAAATCACTGAACAGAATTTGTTCGGTTCTCACTCAAACCAGGACACTGTTTGTGTCCAAAGTAAAGAAATTCAAGAAAGTCTGAAAAAGGGACTCATTCTAGTCAAACATTAAGATTTACCCAGCTTTTACTGAGCACAATTTACAGGAACAAAACTCACAAATAATGAACCGGATGTCTGTTGTCTTCCATATGCATATTTATCAGTTTCAATTAAGTTGCAAGTTTGCCATGTTTAAACTTAGCTCTGTCATTCAGACTCTCCTGTGCAAATTAATCATTTGCGCTTGTACAGCTGAATCCATTTAGGCAATTTTAGTCAGATTTTTTCATTCTCTATTCTGGAGACAGCTAATGTAAACGATGCTGATGCACATGCCACACACATATGGTGTTAAAAATCCTTTAGTTGAAGAACGGTGAAGAAATGGTTTTGATCAGAGAGAACAGTTGAAGGTAAGGTTTAAATAGATGTGTAACATCAGCCAGACTTGATTTGCCATGGTTTTATGTACCTATGACTATGCAAATATTGATGTATAGTAAACAAAGAATACTGAATACACTATTTAATTGAAAAAAAATGCTAAATAGTAACATAGCACCTTTGGGCAATGTTTTTAGTATATTTATTAGAAAATTTTGGGATGAAAATAATAGCTACTTTTTGTAGCAAAAAGAGAATCCTTCAAAATAGAGTATGGGTTCTTGTTCCAAGGTGGTTTTGTAGGTAAGACCCTCTTCCTATGCTCTGAGATGTTATCAGAAAGACTTATCGTGACATTAGTAACACTGGATAAAAGTGCCTAAGGGAAGTGAGAAGATGACTCAGAACTTCATTACTCTTTGCACAGTTGTTGTGAAGGAGTCCTGGTGGACAACAAGCCCTCCATGGAACAGCAATGTGACCTGGTGTCCAGGAAAGCCAGTGGTATCCTGGGATGCATTAGGATCAATGTGTCCTGAAGATCAAGGGAGGTTCTGGTTCCCCTCTTCACCTGGAATATTTAATCCAGTTCTGGACCCCACATCTCCAGAGGGACAAGGATCTATACAAGAGAGTCCAATGGAGGGCTACAAAGATGATTAAGAGACTGGAACATGTCTTATGAGAAAAGGCTGAGAGACCTAGGGCTCTTCAGTCTGGAGAAGACTGAGAGGGAATTTAATCAATGTTTATAAATATGAGGGCTGAGTGTCAGGAGGAGGGGGGCAGCCTCTTCTCACTTATGCCCTGGGATAGGACAAGGGGAAATGGATGGCATCTGGAGCACAGGAAGTTCCACCTCAACAAGAGGAGGAACTACTTTACTGTAACAGGCTCCCCAGAGAGGTTGTAGAGTCTCCTTCTCTGGAGATTTTCAAGACCCACCTGGATTCATTCCTATGTGACCTGTGCTAGATTAGATTATAGTATATGGTCTTCTTCTGGCAGGGGTGTTGTACTAGAAGTTCTCCATGGTCCCTTCCAACCCCTGACATCCTGTGATCCTGTAATATTTTGTGTTCCCTCACAGTGTCTTACATCACAGTGGGGTTTCTTTAACTAATTTGTTGAGTACTATTTTTTGACCATAATCAGCATGCTGGGGAAGGACTACGGACACTGTCAACCTAAATAGTGAGAAAATAATCATAAATCCTAAAGGGATTATTTAGGTCTCCTTGAGGAGTTAAAAACTTTTATAATTTCTTCGCACTGCCTTGTTCATGGGTTGGATCCTGGTTTCTGCAATACATTTTTTCAGGTATTAAGGGTTGTGTTTGTGCACTGTGTTTCTTTCTATATTGTTCTCTGTAATGTTTTCTTTGCTCTTATCCATCTACTTCTGAAAGGTGTTCATGTTACCACTTGACATAAAGGTCATACTGATATTACCCTTAAAGGTTATCCTCAATATTCTGATTCCCATTCTTTTCTCATAATTGATCCAGGACATTGATTTATTTCCTTAAAAATTAAAAGGGGGGAAAAAGAAGACCTGGGGATTTAGGGAAACAGTCAGTCTCACCTCTGTGCCTGAGAAGATCATGGACTGGATTCTTCTGGAAACTGTGGTAGGGCACATGAAAAATAAAGTAAGGGCAAATCATGCCAGGTGATTTTAATGGCCTTTCACAATGGGATTCCAGCACTGGTGGATTACAGAAAATCAATTGATATAATCTACCTGGATGTGAAAATATTTGCCACTGTCTCACATTACATCCTTGTCTCTAAATTGGAAAGACATGGATTTAAAGGATGGATCACTCAGTATATAAGGAATTTTCTGGATAATTATATTTAAAGAGTTGCAGTCAATGACTCAATGTCCAAGTGGAGACCATTAACAAGTCACATTCCTCAGGGATTGGACATGGGAATGGTGCTATTTAACATCTTTGTCAGCAACTTGAGCAGTGTGATCAAGTGCACCCTCAGCAAGTTTGCCAGTGATACCAAGCTGTGTGGTGTGGTCAACACACTAGAGGGAAAGCATGACATCCAAAGGCACCTTGACAAGATTGAATGCTGGACCTGAGTGAGCCTCACTGAAGTTCAACAAGGCCAAGTGCATATGGGTTAGGGCAATCCCAAGCACAAATATAGGTTGGGTGATGAGTGGATTGAGAGCAGCCTTGCAGAGAAGGACTTGTAAATAAAAAAAATTAATATGAGCCAGCAATGTGTATTCATAACCCTGAAAGACAATCACAGCCTGGGCTGCAACAAAAAAAAAAGAGTTGCCAGCAGGTTGGGGAAGATGATTCTCCCCTCTTCTCTTGTGAGACACCATCTGTAGTACCATGTTCAGGTCTGTGGCCTCCAGTGTACGAAAGTCATGGACTTACTCAAATGGGTCAAAAGGAGAGTCATGAAGATGATCAGGGAGCTGGAGCCCCTCCTCTATGAATGAAGACTAACAGTTTGAGTTGTTTAGTCTGAAGAAGAAGAGGCTACAAGTAGAATTTAGAGCAGCCTTCCAGTACTTAAAGGGAGCCTATAGGAAAAATGGGGAGGGACTCTTTATCAGGAAGTATAATGACAAGATGTGGGTAATGGTTTTAAACTGAAAGAGGGTAGGTTTAGAGTAGATATAAGCAAGAAGTTTTTCACTGTGATGGTGGTGAGACACTAGAACAGGTTTCCCAGAGAAGTTGTGGGTGGCCCCACCCTAGAAGTGTTCAAGGCCAGGTTGGATGGGGCTTTGAGAAACCTGGTCTAGTGGAAGGTGTCCCTGCACATGGCAGGGGGGTTGGAACTAGATGATCCTTAATGTACCTACCAACCCAAACTATTCTATTCTACCATTCAAAATATAGAAGAATGAGCTTCCCATTAAGTTTTCATAAACTCCTGAAAACAAAGGTTTTGAATTCATTAATAGTTCTTCTTAACTACTACTGACAATCTTTATGACAATTTCACAAATATGACAGTTTTGAAAAGTCTTTTTTTTGGACAGTTCTAATCATGATAATTTAAAAAATCTTTTTAAAGTTATAAATACTGTTAGCATTCGGTTATTGCTGGATGTTTACCACGGTATCATTTTCATTGCAAGGTTATACTCTTCAAAGAAAAACTAATTTATTTATTATTTCTCTTTCTGAAGTTATGCTGCTTTTGGGACATCAATAACCATATTTTTGTCTTATTTTCATTGATGAAACCATCAACCTGTTCTGGTTTGATTTGCTTGCTGTTTGTTGGGTCTTTTTTTTTCCATCAATACACAGAGCTGAGCCAGGTGCTGTCATCATGAAAATTAGCATTATAGTTGGCTTAAGGTATCCTCCCTGTATGGTAATACTCAAATTACATGAACAATAATGAGGTACTGAAGACCCTTAAATTGCATTGTTTTCCCCTACAAACCACCAAAGGAATATTATTTTTTCTGCTCTTAAAGGCAGTATTGCTTCTTGACACGACTTTCATTAGTCAGTTAAGACCAAAGGAAAGTCATACACATCTTGCAGGTTCTTAATTAAAACGTTATGATATGCATATGCCAAGCTGTGTTACAAGTTTTGGAAGGAGTCATAGGAAAGGGGAGACAACAGGGAAGGTTTTTTATGTGTGCAATATTAGGTACTTGAAATAGTCAGGGGTTATAGTAATTGAAATAATCTGCTGAGAAGCTCTTTTAAATTCATAGACAGTAAAAATAATGCTGTTTATTTAGATTCAATACTGATGTGGAGAAGAGATATATCTTGTCTGGAAGATAGTACAAACATACAGATATGCACCACCCCCTCTGCCCCACAGTGTTTTAACATAGATTAATTCTAACCTTTTCTGAAAAGCACAGACATGAAGGGTGGAATTAATCTAGTTTAAATTAAAACTAAGGTGTGTAATCAGCTAAACCTTCTTTTGTAAATAACAGAGAATATTGTCCCTCTGGTGGGCTCTGTAACTCAGGTTTTGCCCTTCTGAATATCTCCCTCATCCCTCTGAGGGAGAGTGACCAAGTGGCTCTGTGGGGCTTCACTGCCTGCTGGGGTTAAGCCACAGCAGTTCTTTGTAACCTGTGTGGGGAAACTGCATCTGATTTCAGATTTCAAGAACTAGCAAAGTAATATTTTCACAACCAATAACCCTGTGATTATATTAATGGACTGCAGGAGCCAAATACTAGCAGAACAGTGGTGGGAAGCTGGATTGCCTACAAAAAATGCTAAATCCAGCACCTTATTGGTTGGTTCCTCTCTTTCTCCCACATACAACTTATTTTAAACCTGATCAGATTTTGTTGTCAAAGACACTCTGTGGAATTCATCTAATCAAATATAGTCATCTGCAGCATAGATGTTAACTTTCATCTCAAACTGCTATTCCAAGCCATCCATTATAGTCAATATGTGAGCATAATAACAACCATACTTAGCCTGACCAGGGTCCACCTACCTCAGGAAACAGAACATATATGGTCCTTTTCCTGATTAATCTCCTGGCTTCTGGTTATTTCAACTCAAAAAATATTTGTGCAGTTCATATAATTTTAACAATTTGCAAATTACTTCTTTTGCATCTTCTTGTAGAACCTTCTCTTAACACCTATATACATTTTAAGCAAGCACATAGTCCTTTGTCATGGAGTTCCACAGATCTGAAGAATGACTTTGTTTTCAGTGTGATTGATTTTATGGCGCTCCAACCACCTTCATGTAATGTTTTCTATTTTAACAGTTAACTTTTCCTTTTTATGTTTGTTTGTTTTTAGAAACACTGATGTCTTTTCACCTTTTTGCAGGCCNTAGAAGTGTTCAAGGCCAGGTTGGATGGGGCTTTGAGAAACCTGGTCTAGTGGAAGGTGTCCCTGCACATGGCAGGGGGGTTGGAACTAGATGATCCTTAATGTACCTACCAACCCAAACTATTCTATTCTACCATTCAAAATATAGAAGAATGAGCTTCCCATTAAGTTTTCATAAACTCCTGAAAACAAAGGTTTTGAATTCATTAATAGTTCTTCTTAACTACTACTGACAATCTTTATGACAATTTCACAAATATGACAGTTTTGAAAAGTCTTTTTTTTGGACAGTTCTAATCATGATAATTTAAAAAATCTTTTTAAAGTTATAAATACTGTTAGCATTCGGTTATTGCTGGATGTTTACCACGGTATCATTTTCATTGCAAGGTTATACTCTTCAAAGAAAAACTAATTTATTTATTATTTCTCTTTCTGAAGTTATGCTGCTTTTGGGACATCAATAACCATATTTTTGTCTTATTTTCATTGATGAAACCATCAACCTGTTCTGGTTTGATTTGCTTGCTGTTTGTTGGGTCTTTTTTTTTCCATCAATACACAGAGCTGAGCCAGGTGCTGTCATCATGAAAATTAGCATTATAGTTGGCTTAAGGTATCCTCCCTGTATGGTAATACTCAAATTACATGAACAATAATGAGGTACTGAAGACCCTTAAATTGCATTGTTTTCCCCTACAAACCACCAAAGGAATATTATTTTTTCTGCTCTTAAAGGCAGTATTGCTTCTTGACACGACTTTCATTAGTCAGTTAAGACCAAAGGAAAGTCATACACATCTTGCAGGTTCTTAATTAAAACGTTATGATATGCATATGCCAAGCTGTGTTACAAGTTTTGGAAGGAGTCATAGGAAAGGGGAGACAACAGGGAAGGTTTTTTATGTGTGCAATATTAGGTACTTGAAATAGTCAGGGGTTATAGTAATTGAAATAATCTGCTGAGAAGCTCTTTTAAATTCATAGACAGTAAAAATAATGCTGTTTATTTAGATTCAATACTGATGTGGAGAAGAGATATATCTTGTCTGGAAGATAGTACAAACATACAGATATGCACCACCCCCTCTGCCCCACAGTGTTTTAACATAGATTAATTCTAACCTTTTCTGAAAAGCACAGACATGAAGGGTGGAATTAATCTAGTTTAAATTAAAACTAAGGTGTGTAATCAGCTAAACCTTCTTTTGTAAATAACAGAGAATATTGTCCCTCTGGTGGGCTCTGTAACTCAGGTTTTGCCCTTCTGAATATCTCCCTCATCCCTCTGAGGGAGAGTGACCAAGTGGCTCTGTGGGGCTTCACTGCCTGCTGGGGTTAAGCCACAGCAGTTCTTTGTAACCTGTGTGGGGAAACTGCATCTGATTTCAGATTTCAAGAACTAGCAAAGTAATATTTTCACAACCAATAACCCTGTGATTATATTAATGGACTGCAGGAGCCAAATACTAGCAGAACAGTGGTGGGAAGCTGGATTGCCTACAAAAAATGCTAAATCCAGCACCTTATTGGTTGGTTCCTCTCTTTCTCCCACATACAACTTATTTTAAACCTGATCAGATTTTGTTGTCAAAGACACTCTGTGGAATTCATCTAATCAAATATAGTCATCTGCAGCATAGATGTTAACTTTCATCTCAAACTGCTATTCCAAGCCATCCATTATAGTCAATATGTGAGCATAATAACAACCATACTTAGCCTGACCAGGGTCCACCTACCTCAGGAAACAGAACATATATGGTCCTTTTCCTGATTAATCTCCTGGCTTCTGGTTATTTCAACTCAAAAAATATTTGTGCAGTTCATATAATTTTAACAATTTGCAAATTACTTCTTTTGCATCTTCTTGTAGAACCTTCTCTTAACACCTATATACATTTTAAGCAAGCACATAGTCCTTTGTCATGGAGTTCCACAGATCTGAAGAATGACTTTGTTTTCAGTGTGATTGATTTTATGGCGCTCCAACCACCTTCATGTAATGTTTTCTATTTTAACAGTTAACTTTTCCTTTTTATGTTTGTTTGTTTTTAGAAACACTGATGTCTTTTCACCTTTTTGCAGGCCATTCATAATTTTGTAGCCTTTTAACATTTCACATAATTTTTCCATGTTGTCTCTTTTCCAGACTGAGAATTACTAACTGAGAAATTAATCTCATACTCAAATACACATTTAAAGTAGATCAGGCAAATCACACTTCAAGAGTGCCATTTCCAAGAGGAAGCCCAAGATGACTAAACCAAACACCAGACATTTATGCTATGTACTTTTAAATTTAGATGAGATCAGTATCATACTCTTATTCTGTGAAATATCTAATTTTAAATGTGATCAATATATTCAAATTAGTGAATTGATTCCAGTGTGCAAGAAATTAATAGAGCTGAGGTGGTCAAGGAAAAGTGAATATGAAGCAATAAAACCATTTCATTCATTGTGTACTGAGATATGGAAATGAAAAATCAAGGCTCGGCCATTATGTCACCTCTAGCTATATCTTCTTCCTTTATAGTTTCTGTTTTTTACTGCAGAATTAATAATAAGGTTTGCAGATAAGAATTCAAAATAATGTGTTATACTATGAATAAATTTGATATATAATTGTCATAATTAATAGATATAAGTAAAAACAAATAGTTCAATAATTAATGAATCTTATTATTTAATTTATGACGAATGAAATTAAGCAAACTTCATTTCCTTCTATTTGTTTTTTAAAAGAAACACTTTCCTAGGAGCTTAAACCATCCTCATCTTCTCTAGTTGTTAGCATTGCTGCAAGTAATGCACACAACTACCTGAAATCCCAGATGTAAGGTTGTAAAATGTGTTCTCTCTGTGCTGGTCTCTGGCCACTTGGCAGAGTCCCATATTATCAGCAGTCAGTCATGCTAGAAACTCTCAGAATTGCCTCTGGGTCAGTCATGCGCTCTTGGATTTTATTAAATCTATGAGGGGATTTGAGTTCTCCTGGTGCTATGTTCCATTTAGATTCATAGATGTTAAGGCCAGAAGGGACCATTGTGGTCATCTAGTCTGACCCCTGCATAATAACAAGCCACAGGATGTTCCTGATTTAATTCCTGTTTGAAGTAGAGCATATCTTTTAGGGAAAAAAATCATTCAGTACTTTTTAATATTTCCAGAAGAATATGCCATGACCTCAGGCAGGTTAACTGAAACACTATTTATCCCCAGTGTTAAAAATGTACACCTTATTTCCAGCATGAATTGGTGTGCTTTCAACATTAATCCCTGGGCTTTTGTTGTGCTCTGCTATATTGAAGAAGACATCCATATTTTGTCCTCCCTGTTATCAGGTCATGCTTTAACTTTTCCTTTNTTGCCCTTCTGAATATCTCCCTCATCCCTCTGAGGGAGAGTGACCAAGTGGCTCTGTGGGGCTTCACTGCCTGCTGGGGTTAAGCCACAGCAGTTCTTTGTAACCTGTGTGGGGAAACTGCATCTGATTTCAGATTTCAAGAACTAGCAAAGTAATATTTTCACAACCAATAACCCTGTGATTATATTAATGGACTGCAGGAGCCAAATACTAGCAGAACAGTGGTGGGAAGCTGGATTGCCTACAAAAAATGCTAAATCCAGCACCTTATTGGTTGGTTCCTCTCTTTCTCCCACATACAACTTATTTTAAACCTGATCAGATTTTGTTGTCAAAGACACTCTGTGGAATTCATCTAATCAAATATAGTCATCTGCAGCATAGATGTTAACTTTCATCTCAAACTGCTATTCCAAGCCATCCATTATAGTCAATATGTGAGCATAATAACAACCATACTTAGCCTGACCAGGGTCCACCTACCTCAGGAAACAGAACATATATGGTCCTTTTCCTGATTAATCTCCTGGCTTCTGGTTATTTCAACTCAAAAAATATTTGTGCAGTTCATATAATTTTAACAATTTGCAAATTACTTCTTTTGCATCTTCTTGTAGAACCTTCTCTTAACACCTATATACATTTTAAGCAAGCACATAGTCCTTTGTCATGGAGTTCCACAGATCTGAAGAATGACTTTGTTTTCAGTGTGATTGATTTTATGGCGCTCCAACCACCTTCATGTAATGTTTTCTATTTTAACAGTTAACTTTTCCTTTTTATGTTTGTTTGTTTTTAGAAACACTGATGTCTTTTCACCTTTTTGCAGGCCGTTCATAATTTTGTAGCCTTTTAACATTTCACATAATTTTTCCATGTTGTCTCTTTTCCAGACTGAGAATTACTAACTGAGAAATTAATCTCATACTCAAATACACATTTAAAGTAGATCAGGCAAATCACACTTCAAGAGTGCCATTTCCAAGAGGAAGCCCAAGATGACTAAACCAAACACCAGACATTTATGCTATGTACTTTTAAATTTAGATGAGATCAGTATCATACTCTTATTCTGTGAAATATCTAATTTTAAATGTGATCAATATATTCAAATTAGTGAATTGATTCCAGTGTGCAAGAAATTAATAGAGCTGAGGTGGTCAAGGAAAAGTGAATATGAAGCAATAAAACCATTTCATTCATTGTGTACTGAGATATGGAAATGAAAAATCAAGGCTCGGCCATTATGTCACCTCTAGCTATATCTTCTTCCTTTATAGTTTCTGTTTTTTACTGCAGAATTAATAATAAGGTTTGCAGATAAGAATTCAAAATAATGTGTTATACTATGAATAAATTTGATATATAATTGTCATAATTAATAGATATAAGTAAAAACAAATAGTTCAATAATTAATGAATCTTATTATTTAATTTATGACGAATGAAATTAAGCAAACTTCATTTCCTTCTATTTGTTTTTTAAAAGAAACACTTTCCTAGGAGCTTAAACCATCCTCATCTTCTCTAGTTGTTAGCATTGCTGCAAGTAATGCACACAACTACCTGAAATCCCAGATGTAAGGTTGTAAAATGTGTTCTCTCTGTGCTGGTCTCTGGCCACTTGGCAGAGTCCCATATTATCAGCAGTCAGTCATGCTAGAAACTCTCAGAATTGCCTCTGGGTCAGTCATGCGCTCTTGGATTTTATTAAATCTATGAGGGGATTTGAGTTCTCCTGGTGCTATGTTCCATTTAGATTCATAGATGTTAAGGCCAGAAGGGACCATTGTGGTCATCTAGTCTGACCCCTGCATAATAACAAGCCACAGGATGTTCCTGATTTAATTCCTGTTTGAAGTAGAGCATATCTTTTAGGGAAAAAAATCATTCAGTACTTTTTAATATTTCCAGAAGAATATGCCATGACCTCAGGCAGGTTAACTGAAACACTATTTATCCCCAGTGTTAAAAATGTACACCTTATTTCCAGCATGAATTGGTGTGCTTTCAACATTAATCCCTGGGCTTTTGTTGTGCTCTGCTATATTGAAGAAGACATCCATATTTTGTCCTCCCTGTTATCAGGTCATGCTTTAACTTTTCCTTTGTTAAACTATGTGGATAGCTCTGCCATTGTTTAGCTAGGAGTATGGTTTGCATTAGCTTGTCATTATTCACAGATATTACAGATAGGTGTAACCAAAATAATCAATAAAAATTTGTGAAAATTATAAAATGGGCTAAAATGATTGCTAATGGAAGAGTTTTAGCTTTAGTATTTGAGCAAAGTGGGTGTTTATTATGTGAAAAAAACCCCAAAATACTTTGTTGCAGTACAATACCTGACATCTTGAAACAAAACTTCAAAGAAGCTATCAAGGAGAAGAATCCAGGGTCTACACATCTGTACATAGTGCCAGGACAAGGGACAAACCTTGTAATTTCAAACAAGTTAAGTTCAGAATGGATCAAAGAAGTTTTTACCCATGAGAACAGTCAGGCACTGGCACAGGTTGCCCAGAGTGATTGTGCAGTAACTATACTTATGGGTTTTCAAGCCCCAATTGGATTAACCTGCTCTGACCAAATAGCTGACCAGCTACGAGCAGAAGGTTGGACCAGTGATATCCTGAGGTACCTTCTAGTCTTCCTTTATGATTCTACAGTGCCATAAGATGCTTCAAGATACAATAACGTAAAAAAAATATTTCAGCTTTTTGTGTTATTTATAGCATAAAAATAGTATAAATACAGCAATTAAATATTTATCTTTTGTTGAAGGTATTTGATATTTTAGTTTATTAATAAATAACAGCTTGTCCTTGGTGCCATCTCTAAGCATCTGGAGGAAAGGAGGCTTCTCACAAGTAGTCAACATGGATTCCGTAAGGGCAAATCATGCTTGTCTAATCTGATAGCCTTTTATGAAGTTATCAGTAGATGGTTAGATGAGGGTAGTGCAGTGGATGTTATATACCTTGACTTCAGCAAGGCTTTTGATACAGTATCCCATGGCATCCTCACAGCCAAGCTTGAGAAGTGTGGGTTTAGTTACGGTGTTATAAGGTGGAT
>VYZU01037797.1:18316-33347 GCA_013401355.1 Ceyx cyanopectus
AATATGTCAATTATTACAAGTGCTTTCATACTATACCCTGTAATACAACAAGTACTCTATTTTTGAAAAAAGGTTATGCCAATCCTGAAACTCCTTCCTCTCTTATTCCAAGTTTTCCATCTGAAGCATCTCAAATGTAGTAGCAGAATGAGGAGGACTCTAAATCCAAACAGGAGAAATCATATCTGCCCCTACAGCTCTGATCAGTTGTCACTAACAGCCTTTTCTCCACTCTCTGAAGTTGTGTATATTTTTTGAAAATCTTGTTGACCTTGATCTGTGGCTCAGCCTGACTTGGTAGAAAAGCTCATAAATTGTAAGAACATTCTACTTCTTAATCTTCTCTTTACATAGGCTAAATNATTGTGCAGTAACTATACTTATGGGTTTTCAAGCCCCAATTGGATTAACCTGCTCTGACCAAATAGCTGACCAGCTACGAGCAGAAGGTTGGACCAGTGATATCCTGAGGTACCTTCTAGTCTTCCTTTATGATTCTACAGTGCCATAAGATGCTTCAAGATACAATAACGTAAAAAAAATATTTCAGCTTTTTGTGTTATTTATAGCATAAAAATAGTATAAATACAGCAATTAAATATTTATCTTTTGTTGAAGGTATTTGATATTTTAGTTTATTAATAAATAACAGCTTGTCCTTGGTGCCATCTCTAAGCATCTGGAGGAAAGGAGGCTTCTCACAAGTAGTCAACATGGATTCCGTAAGGGCAAATCATGCTTGTCTAATCTGATAGCCTTTTATGAAGTTATCAGTAGATGGTTAGATGAGGGTAGTGCAGTGGATGTTATATACCTTGACTTCAGCAAGGCTTTTGATACAGTATCCCATGGNGCACTGCTGCCAGGACAACAGTAACTCCAGTGCAGAGGGACAAACTGCCAACAGAATCCAAAAACACAAGAAGGGGTGTTTATGTATAAATGGGACGACAAGGTTTGCCTGATCTTTCATGAGGGAAATAAGGATGCTGCACTATTTTCCTTCTGGGAAGGACACTTGGTGAGCCACTGCTATCACTGTCCTCTCCATTCACACACCTCTGCTGGGCAAAGAGCAGAGTGTGTGCACTGTATGCCACAGCATTTCCCTGGACAGCACATCCCCTGGGTATGAAGGTTGGCTGTTACACACACTGGATGCTAAGCAGCACTGCCAAGTCTAAAGAGGCGTTTGAGTGGCTCTGTGTCCCCCTCAGCATACACAGGTGATGAAGAGCTGAGCTGAAGTTGCATGTGAAGTTCACTTTGCCTGTGAAAAAAGACAGTGCAACCAGAAACACATGGATGCCAAGGCACAATGGCTTCAGAGAACATCTCAGAGCCTGCCAACGTGCACAGCAATTCAAGCAAACATCATCACATCTGCAAAGGCACTGCTCTCTGCACGTGCAACGTGGGCAAGAAACTCAGAATAAGGACCACTTAGAGGCACAAGGACAGTGTGCCCCTGTTACAGTTGTTTTTGTGTTCACCAAACAAACACCAACACACAGCCCCCTCCCGGACAGAGGCCTGCCCTTCTGTTGGAGCTGCGTGCTCCAACTTTTGGGAAATAATGTTGATTATTATTATTAGTACTGCAGCCCTAAGCTAACCATGCAGGAATTGCTGCTTTCCCCCACAAATAATGCAGCTATAATGCCAAAGGAGTGACTAAGGGAGGGGAGTGGGGAGGGGAAGCCAAGGGGAAAAAAAATGGAAATAAAGGAAAAAAAACAAACAAACAAACCAGAAAAATAAAGGGGGAAAAAAGGAAAAAAAGTTGAGCTGCATATTCCAGGCCAAAAGGAACTCCAGCTGATCTATGCTCTGCAGTCTGCTGACAGTCTCAAAGCAGTGCTGTTCACAACTAAGGTGACAAATATGAATTCCTCCCTTTCCACAGCGTAAGTATTACCAGTCATTTGCCAGGAACCCAAAAAAACACTTCCTATTAATGCAAAAATGTAGCAGCAAGAGGTGCTGAAACTGCTCAGACTCCAAAGGAGCACTATCCAGACCATCACACCCCACCCAGGGTTGCAAATGAAATAGAAAACACACCCAGGCTCCAACAGCCTGTGCTCCAGAGAAACGCTGGCACTGACAAATTGATGAAAGCCCACTGCAGGCCACAAAGCTGCTTCACCTTTGTGCTCTGGCATCCAGTGATACTGGTCATTTTCATTCTAGATGTCAATTATGAAGGAAAAAAATGGAAGCTGCAAAATAAACCAAAATCTTTTATCACGTGGGTTCAAAGAAGAAACATTGTGAAATATCTTCTCTTTACATAGGCTAAATAGACTCTTATGCATGAGTCTGTCAATGCAAGGATTTTTTTTTCACAGTTCGTGTTATTTTCTTTATGAGCTTTTTCCATTCAAAAAAAGTAATATTTTTTGAAGCCTGGAAATCATGATATTGAAACAATATCACTGATACTATTAGAACTTATATCACCATTTAAGTCTTCCTGCTATAGTCTTGTTGTTCCAGCTGCATTTTAAACCTGTGTGAATGGTAAACAAAATAGATTCCTGTGAAGTGACCTTTGAATTTGATAACATTCTAGATTGCTGTTTGACTTAGACAGATTGTAGTGCAAACTGGGAATCAAAAGTTTCTTTAATTTCTCCTGTCATTTCAGTAAGGCTGTCCATATTTCAAAATTGGACACTGATTTTAAATGTCTTAATTTTTAGTTATTTGCATGATATAGCTCTTGTTTTTGTTTGTTTTGGTGTGGNTAAAAGGCCCAGCTCATTCCTAGCTAGCTATTCCAGAGGGGAAAATATCAAAACAGCAGTCTTAGAAAAGATCCTGGTTCCTGGTCAACCCTCATCCATATACTGAGCATGATGTTGTATGATATGGAATATTCCTTTGGCCAGTTTGGGTCTGTGCTCTGGCTGTGCTTCCTCCCAACTTCTTGTGCACCTGGACACTAGCAGGACATGGGAAGTTGAAAAGTCCTTGATTTCTTAGCAACAACTAATAATATCAGTATGTTATTATCAGCATTCTTCTCATACCAAATCCTATACTGAATGCTAAACACAGCACTATTCTAAATACTAAGAAGAAAAATTAACTTGAACCTAGATGAAATCGCAGTAATAACTTATTCCTTTTTCACATCTTATCCATGTAGTTTTAAAATTTCCTAAAATATTTTCTCTTTGGTAGCTTTGCAGAGGTGACATGGGAAGTTGTAATGTATGAGGTATGTGTTTAAGAACCACGTAGATGTGGTGCTGGGGGACATTGTTTAGGGACCCTGGCAGTGTAGGGTTAATGGCTGGACTTGATGATCTTAAATGTCTCTTCCAGACAAATGATTCTATGAAGGAAAATGAAGGAATCTGTGCTCATAAAATATAATAGGATTGGGTTTTATTTCTTCTAAGAAACATGTAGTCTATGATAAATATGTGTTTTCAACCTTTAGAAGGGAGTCAAAACTTTTTTTCTGCCCTTGGCTAATCATCAAGTGAAAATGTACCATTTACCATAATAGTACCCAATTCCAGTAATGCTTCTGAATTGAATGATTTTGAAATTGAGAGATTATTCCTCCCAAAGACATTCCAAAGTCTTTTTTACTGGTATTTCTGTATTTTTCTTTTTAGTTACACTGACAATAACATTGCTAGTATACCAACACAAACTGTTTGTTACTTCCAACAGGCTTGCAAGTAGGGAGATTCGCTGAATAGGGGAGCAAGGCGATTAAGACAATTTTATCATCTCTGTGCGAATCATTCTCAAAACTCTGTGACTGGATGGACAGATGAAATTTCATACAGTACTTTGAGAATTATATGCATCATTTTTAATCTCTAGAAGCTTTTTTTTTCTACAGCAATTGTGACAAAAAGCACTTTTGTAAGTAAACATTCGCATTACTGATTTCAAATTCTGAAAGATATCTGTTATTCAATGCCCAGTATAAACGAGTTTGTTAAAACCACTGGAGGAAACCTTGGGGAAGATTCATTAGCTACAGGGGGACTTAATTCAAAATACCCCAAATAAATGTCCTTTTTTTTTCTGCTAACAGGACATCAGAAGAAGGAAAAGGGGACAAGGGAGAGGACAGCAGTGTCCCAGTGCTGGGAGTGGCAACAGCAGGTTGGTCTCAGAGCCCTCACACATCTGGATATTTAAAACATTTATTTATACAAATGTACATCATTTACAAGAGTTTAAAAATTAGACATTTCAAAGCAGAGATAAAACCTTAAAATAAATATGGTGCAGCTCAGCATTTATGGGCTTGAGCTGCACCATATAAGCTGCTGCTGCTGACCACATGCAGTTTCCACCAGTCCCTGCACAGTGAGTACCTCTGGGCTCAGGAAAGCTGGCAAAGGAATGGGACAAGATTTAGAAAGACAGTATGGTTGATTATTTTCTCAAACTGTAACCTGATAATAGGCAAGGTACCTTGGACAAGTAAAAAATTAGCTCAGAAAAGAACAATTACTACAGTGTTTGGGGTTTCTTTTAAACTATATATCTATATATCTATAAGTTTGGTTGAGCTTTAAAGNAAATCAGAATAAGCTCAATTGTTATGAAAATCATGCCCAACTTTGGTGTCTCAAAATCAGCAGATCAAAATTTGGCCCATTTTACTTTCTAAATGCTCTGATGGCATTAGTCATAGTATTACTTTCACATTTTAGTTAAAAACAAGTTTGTATGTTTTAACATTTACAGAAAAAAAAACAAAACAAACTCAAACATATATTATTAAGACTTTTGCAAATACATATTATGATTACTGTACGAAAAACAGAAAGTCAGCACCTGAGATCAGTATTTTTCAGGATGTAGGACTGCACTGTATCTATCTGTTCTGGCAACAAATCCTTCAAGTGTTTTGTAGGTTTTTTTTTAATACCTTTAGGGTGTCCAGGACAGAAAATTCTTTCAACTTCAGCACAGAATTGCTGGGTTTGTGTCTCAAAGACCTTTCGTTGTCCTATAAATCAGTGAAATGAATGCTTCAATGACTATGTGTAAATAAGCTATACAGTACTTATTTACTGTGCAGCTGCCTAAAATAATCCCCTAAAGGAACAACTTGGCCCATATTGTTCTTGTTTCAGAGAGCTGTTTATAATCTTAAAATGAAGGAGGCCCATAAAATAGAGTTACAATATGCAACACCAAGAAACAGGTCATTTTTCTAAATAGATATCTAGAATGGTACAAATAAAAGATTGTTGTTTAAACATTTTATCATAGGAAACCTTTATAAGCAATGTTGTAGGGTTTAGGAGCATTAACAGTCATCAATACACATCAGAGAAGATCAGCTGTGCTAAAGGCACACAACTAAACAATAGAGTATTCATTTTAATTTCTCTATCAAATAGATATTACAAGAAAGTAATTTGATCCACTATCAATAATTTTGCTTAAACATATATAAAAACTCATCCACACTCTAAATAACTATGTTTATTTAACTTCATAAAGAAAAACACGTGCAGATGAGCAGGATTCCTGAATATGGAAAAGCCCTAAACTATCCTTTGTCATAGCATAATTAAGGCACTAAAGTTCATGGGTCCCATGAAAGAATGAAATTTGTCTAGTCCTGGAAATCAAGTTAGATACTATTTCTCATAAAAATGACTGTGGAAGAAGTGATCATCAAGGTACCTTAAAGAACAGTCTTCCTACCAATATTTAAGAAGCAATTATGAAATGGAACTTTCCAGTACCTTAATTGCCTGACTTCTAAAATAAAGAAAAAATTGCCATCAGGAGAAAATGTTATTTGATTTTGCATATCTTTTATTGTCAAGCTCTGTATACTCTGGATAGTCCCTCTTCGGGACTACTTTTACCACTATAAAAAATTCTACTGCTATTTTACTCACAGATAGTCAATATTTATTTATTATGTACCGTGAACACACATGCTGAAAAAAAATTAGGTGATCTTCTAATGTAAATAGTGCAAAGCCTACTCTCAGTTAATAACTGAGCTTAAAATTAGAATGCCGTAATTTTATATTATTATTATTCCTAGACACCTATTAGTAATTAATTGGTAATTTTGTGTTCAATATTAATAGTTTTGATTACATAACATTGACTTATTCTTTACTTTAGATTACAGGGGTGAAGTTGAAATATTCATTTCTTTCATAGACTGCCAGTAAAAGTGATTACAGAGGTACTAATTATCCTTGCTTATGTAAACATTTATGACATTGAATTTTATTTTACAAGGACAAGCTTCAAAGCTGAGATTCTTTTAAATCCATTGTTAAAATGTAAATGCTTCTAGTCTTCCAAAGAATGGTAATATTGATTTTTCTAAAAAAATTCATCTCAATAGCATTTTAAATGTAAGAAAAATGACAATTCTTAGTCCCTCATATTAACAACCATTTTTTTTCCTGCTCTCAGCAAAGAGCTATGTCAAACTTACATCACAACACAACTTCTCTATACAATGGCAGCTCCCCGTTGGTCATATTTATACACTATTTTTTGGAAGTCATACCGTGTGTGGTATGTAAATGAATGCGCTGAGTTTAGTAGAAATTAGGAAGAATCATAACAGTCTAAGAAATCATAACCAGTAAGACTGAGAAAAGACAGAAAGAGTTTAGTTTGCTCATCTTAGATAGGATATAAGGGACATAAGAATATGAGTCTTCTAATTAATATATAGGCTGTAAAAACAAGACAGTGATCAGTTGTTCACTGTGTCTGTGCGGGACACCACAACTAGAAAACACTTATCTGTTAATGGAGAGGAGGGGACACCAGTAAAGGGATTCCTAAAAATCTGTGCAGGGTTTATTGTGGGGAAAGATCCTCAGAAGAGCCACTGCAAGGAGTTACATTAATGAGATGGTGTGGTCTGGGAAGGGAGATGGGAACAAGCTTTTCTCTGTCCCTTTTCCAGATCAGATCTCCATGTTGCAGAGGCCACAGCTCCCTCAGAGCTCCATTGAAAGGTAATTCAGTGCTCAGGATCTGTTACGAGTTATTTCAGAGAGGAATGTCTGGCTTTTTATGGTTATTTTAATTGGTGACAGTACTCACTGCTTAACATACTCAATCTGGCAACGATGTTCTCCTATATCCTGCTCCATCCTGAATGCTCATCCTGCCTCACGGCTGCTTTCAGAAGCTGATGCCCTGTTACTATCCTTGTTCTAGAATTATCTGGTCCACTCTGTGCAACACCAACCCGGGGCAAACACTGGCATACTTCACTGGAGATTAATACTTAGGCTGCCTGTCCAGAAAGCATGGAAAGTTGATAATTGCAACAAGCTTCAAAGCAAAACTGAACTCAAACCCCTTTATAATATTTTCTTCAGACTGGTAAATACAGTTGAGCCTATTGTTTCATGCACAAAATAGATTTTGCATCAGTGAAAACACGTAGCTGTCAGGCATCCAGGTCTGACAAAGGAGACTAAGCTCTATACCTTGGCACAATGTTTCTTCTGAGCATCTGACTTTCACAGCCAATAGCAATCTTTAATTTGCAATACTTGCAGAAGAAGGTTATCTTTATGCTTTTATAAGTGAGACAAGGTGACTTAAGTGTCTTGACAAAGGTGAGATGGAATAAGAGCAGTAATAAAGTCAGCGTCTCTTGCCCAGTAATTTAAATACAACTCTTCAGGTCTGCTGGGCAATGAAAGTCTTGGTAAGCTTCAGATACAGGGCTGGTTGCCTTCACTGTGCATAGGGCATATAAAACATAAAACAAGGCCTATGCAGTTCACCTTCTTCCTCTCCCATTTTGCTAGAGAGCCAGGAGCACTCAGAGGACTTATCTTGCCAGTCTCTGTACTGTGGATAGAAGAATAACCATGGGCTAGTTTAAGATGAACAATCTCATTTAAATTTTGAAGAGAGGAAGGTCAACTCAGCAGCTCTTTCCAGCCTCCTTTATCACTCACCTCTCACAGCAACCTCCTCCTCCTTGTATTGCTTGCACATTGGACCACCTCCTTGGTCCACTCCCCATCCCTTTCCCATAAGAAGTTATCCAGACATCGTAGCACACTATATGTGAAAAAAACTTTTTTTTTTTCTTTTCACAGATTAAACATACAAAATGACATGACAAATCAAGAGACACTACCTGAAAGAGGAGATAACATGCTGCCAATCACCCAGCCAGTGATACCTTGGGGCAGCAGTTGTTGGTAAAGTAGTGGGAGGCTGAAGCTGGGAACCACCAACTTTCCCAGATCAAGTCCTTCCAGCTCACAGCCCTCATACCCTGCTTTACTCTGCTCAAAATCAGCCCACNTTCCAAAGAATGGTAATATTGATTTTTCTAAAAAAATTCATCTCAATAGCATTTTAAATGTAAGAAAAATGACAATTCTTAGTCCCTCATATTAACAACCATTTTTTTTCCTGCTCTCAGCAAAGAGCTATGTCAAACTTACATCACAAATATTGATTTTTCTAAAAAAATTCATCTCAATAGCATTTTAAATGTAAGAAAAATGACAATTCTTAGTCCCTCATATTAACAACCATTTTTTTTCCTGCTCTCAGCAAAGAGCTATGTCAAACTTACATCACAACACAACTTCTCTATACAATGGCAGCTCCCCGTTGGTCATATTTATACACTATTTTTTGGAAGTCATACCGTGTGTGGTATGTAAATGAATGCGCTGAGTTTAGTAGAAATTAGGAAGAATCATAACAGTCTAAGAAATCATAACCAGTAAGACTGAGAAAAGACAGAAAGAGTTTAGTTTGCTCATCTTAGATAGGATATAAGGGACATAAGAATATGAGTCTTCTAATTAATATATAGGCTGTAAAAACAAGACAGTGATCAGTTGTTCACTGTGTCTGTGCGGGACACCACAACTAGAAAACACTTATCTGTGACAAAGGAGATCAGGGTTAAATATTAGGGAAAATGTTCCCACTACAGAGATCATGACACATTATAATAGATGGTGCCATGATACAATGGAATCTAGTAAGTAGATCATTTTAAAGAAAAGTTGAGAGGAAAATATTTCCAAATGGCATATTTAACTCCAGTCNTAATTAGGGTAAATGAAATTAGGAAATTTGATTACTGTAAATCAGAATAAGCTCAATTGTTATGAAAATCATGCCCAACTTTGGTGTCTCAAAATCAGCAGATCAAAATTTGGCCCATTTTACTTTCTAAATGCTCTGATGGCATTAGTCATAGTATTACTTTCACATTTTAGTTAAAAACAAGTTTGTATGTTTTAACATTTACAGAAAAAAAAACAAAACAAACTCAAACATATATTATTAAGACTTTTGCAAATACATATTATGATTACTGTACGAAAAACAGAAAGTCAGCACCTGAGATCAGTATTTTTCAGGATGTAGGACTGCACTGTATCTATCTGTTCTGGCAACAAATCCTTCAAGTGTTTTGTAGGTTTTTTTTTAATACCTTTAGGGTGTCCAGGACAGAAAATTCTTTCAACTTCAGCACAGAATTGCTGGGTTTGTGTCTCAAAGACCTTTCGTTGTCCTATAAATCAGTGAAATGAATGCTTCAATGACTATGTGTAAATAAGCTATACAGTACTTATTTACTGTGCAGCTGCCTAAAATAATCCCCTAAAGGAACAACTTGGCCCATATTGTTCTTGTTTCAGAGAGCTGTTTATAATCTTAAAATGAAGGAGGCCCATAAAATAGAGTTACAATATGCAACACCAAGAAACAGGTCATTTTTCTAAATAGATATCTAGAATGGTACAAATAAAAGATTGTTGTTTAAACATTTTATCATAGGAAACCTTTATAAGCAATGTTGTAGGGTTTAGGAGCATTAACAGTCATCAATACACATCAGAGAAGATCAGCTGTGCTAAAGGCACACAACTAAACAATAGAGTATTCATTTTAATTTCTCTATCAAATAGATATTACAAGAAAGTAATTTGATCCACTATCAATAATTTTGCTTAAACATATATAAAAACTCATCCACACTCTAAATAACTATGTTTATTTAACTTCATAAAGAAAAACACGTGCAGATGAGCAGGATTCCTGAATATGGAAAAGCCCTAAACTATCCTTTGTCATAGCATAATTAAGGCACTAAAGTTCATGGGTCCCATGAAAGAATGAAATTTGTCTAGTCCTGGAAATCAAGTTAGATACTATTTCTCATAAAAATGACTGTGGAAGAAGTGATCATCAAGGTACCTTAAAGAACAGTCTTCCTACCAATATTTAAGAAGCAATTATGAAATGGAACTTTCCAGTACCTTAATTGCCTGACTTCTAAAATAAAGAAAAAATTGCCATCAGGAGAAAATGTTATTTGATTTTGCATATCTTTTATTGTCAAGCTCTGTATACTCTGGATAGTCCCTCTTCGGGACTACTTTTACCACTATAAAAAATTCTACTGCTATTTTACTCACAGATAGTCAATATTTATTTATTATGTACCGTGAACACACATGCTGAAAAAAAATTAGGTGATCTTCTAATGTAAATAGTGCAAAGCCTACTCTCAGTTAATAACTGAGCTTAAAATTAGAATGCCGTAATTTTATATTATTATTATTCCTAGACACCTATTAGTAATTAATTGGTAATTTTGTGTTCAATATTAATAGTTTTGATTACATAACATTGACTTATTCTTTACTTTAGATTACAGGGGTGAAGTTGAAATATTCATTTCTTTCATAGACTGCCAGTAAAAGTGATTACAGAGGTACTAATTATCCTTGCTTATGTAAACATTTATGACATTGAATTTTATTTTACAAGGACAAGCTTCAAAGCTGAGATTCTTTTAAATCCATTGTTAAAATGTAAATGCTTCTAGTCTTCCAAAGAATGGTAATATTGATTTTTCTAAAAAAATTCATCTCAATAGCATTTTAAATGTAAGAAAAATGACAATTCTTAGTCCCTCATATTAACAACCATTTTTTTTCCTGCTCTCAGCAAAGAGCTATGTCAAACTTACATCACAACACAACTTCTCTATACAATGGCAGCTCCCCGTTGGTCATATTTATACACTATTTTTTGGAAGTCATACCGTGTGTGGTATGTAAATGAATGCGCTGAGTTTAGTAGAAATTAGGAAGAATCATAACAGTCTAAGAAATCATAACCAGTAAGACTGAGAAAAGACAGAAAGAGTTTAGTTTGCTCATCTTAGATAGGATATAAGGGACATAAGAATATGAGTCTTCTAATTAATATATAGGCTGTAAAAACAAGACAGTGATCAGTTGTTCACTGTGTCTGTGCGGGACACCACAACTAGAAAACACTTATCTGTGACAAAGGAGATCAGGGTTAAATATTAGGGAAAATGTTCCCACTACAGAGATCATGACACATTATAATAGATGGTGCCATGATACAATGGAATCTAGTAAGTAGATCATTTTAAAGAAAAGTTGAGAGGAAAATATTTCCAAATGGCATATTTAACTCCAGTCAATGGATGGACTTAGAAGTGGACAGACTTACAAGGACACTTTGGCAAGCTGTATTTTTATTTCCCAAATTACATGCTAGTTGGGCTGACAGAAATTCTGAGGAAGCCAGAAGACCATATCACACAGAGTTCAAAAGATGCTGGCCATGTTTGTGAAGGCATTTTGTTTCTGTGTAAGGTACAAGTTTCAGACCTTATTCTGACTTGGCATCTCATATAAGAGCCACGAAGTGGAAAACATCACCTGTTTTTCTCTCACTGACTTTTGGAGCTTGCCCCAGGCCTTGCTGCATACTGTGCAAAATCTGCTTAGTTGGCATGTTGTGCAAACAGGATGGAAGGAAGTGACATTTGGAGTGAAAGATCTCTTGAGGTATCTCATCTCCATTTACTTCTATAATTCAGTGATTATACTCAATGGAAACAGAAATAAGCACTCTGCAGACATGCACATTGTTCAGGAGTATTAATGCTGCTTCAATTATCTTTCTTAGGACATGGTTGCCTAGGTCTAATTCAAAGTTTGAATCTTACTTTTAAGGCCTTCAGTTTATGTCACTGGATGCTAAGGCACCCATACCAACCCTGATACCTAAGCTACATTACATAGTTGTGTCCTGGAGAATCCAGCACCACTGTTGCGGAGACACAGCTGTGTCATCAGGCAAACAAAACTGTATGAGCACTGTCTGACACTCAATAATAAAAACTCCCGATTTTCCATTGTAAAATTATGTTCAAATATGCTTTTCTATGTAATTAATCATAATCCATTATCATTTATGAAAGAGGGGAAACAGAAAATATAGATATAATTTGGAATACAGATCTGGAATATAAATTGCTGCGATGGAAAGGACGGGGACAGCTTGATGCAAGCTAAATTCCAACTTTGTTAGGCTGCAACAAAATTATTTATACTCCAGAACAAATCCAGGCACGTGATCACGCACCTTTACAATTAAGTTGATTGGCTGTTAACTTCTGTTCACGCATACTCATCTTTATCTTGATTGGTTTGCCTAAAACGCCACCATTTACATAGTTATGCCCCTGAAGGCGTCATCCTTAAGACTCCTAGCTAAGTTGTTTTTCACACAAAGTTTACCTGTTTTAGCCCAAGCCACACAGTAATTTTCCACAGCTCATGCACCCCAGACTCAGACACAACAACTGTGCTGTGTCCGAGGCACGTGTTCCCACAATAAATCATTCAGATTTACTCTAAAGAGTTCTTAAGTACTCATTGTGGAGTAAAACTTGCAGATCTCATGAAACTCTCTTTTCTAAGGCACTCAACTAAGACGACTCTAAATGAGATCAACTCACGTATGGTTGAAGACTCCATTTTACAATCACCGCATTTGATGACCAGACCTATTAAGAATTTTCCAGGACTGTCACTTAATTTCAATGAATATTCACATTTTAAAGACACTTTAAACAAATATTTTAATATCATTAGAAGAAATTTTAAAAAATAGTATTTTCTGAAGCAATAGCATTTTGTTTGTCATGTTGCAACAGTAAAAGTAAAATGCTATTTGATCCTCAAGTATTTAAGGGAGCTAGATGTACCTACAGAAACATTTGCATGAGCATTCGATCTGAAAGCATGATGCACATTTTTGTACAATTTTTAAAATTCTATTCTTTAAGTATCAGATTGTATCTTGTTTGGTTACAAAGGATCTACCAAACCACTACCAGAACAGCTCTTGGAATCTTTCTTATTGCTTTAATGTTCATCTGAACATTGTGCAGGTGAAGGTTATGATATCTCAATTACAAATTATGATACTTATGTCCATCACATAAGGGTATTTGTTCTATTACACTCTTCTAATGATGTCTTACATTTAGATTTCTTCTTACTTCTGATTATTGTTCACTGCTTAAAGGCATGAAAATCGTCATGTTGCAGCTGTTTCATTCTGTTAATGTTCAAATAAAAATTAAAAAAAATGCTAAATTACCATAGATAACTTCCAGTTGAGAAGAACAGTGATTACTCTGCAGCTTCAGCATTTCCAGTAGTCTTGAAAAAAAAAGATTCAAAGAGTGATTTTGGTTTTTCTCTCTTTTAGACTACTTTTATGAACAAAGTAGAAATTTCTCAGCAAGATATCATGTAATTTAACAGATCTGGAAATACATAGCAGAGAATCTAAAGATAATATGGGGAAAAATATTTGATTCTTGAGCACTGTTTTTCTGTATTAATATGTTATATTTGATAATCTTTCCTGAAGTATTTTTTTTTTCTGAATCAATGAGTAGCCACATTTAAACATGATAGTCTCTGTAGTTTACAATTTCTATCAGTATTACTCTGTGATTTAATAGTTAAGTAAATCCTACAACAGAAGGATAGCTACTAGAGGACTATTCTCACTGTGTGTTGGATCACAGCATTGGCCAAAACAGAACTCCAGGACTCAGCTGTACAGAATTTTTACCAGGCTTTAAAGAGATGATTCCCCACTCTTCCGTGACCTGTTTAGGAAGAACAATCAGTGGGGCACTCGTTACCTCATCCCTTAGCTGTCATATATTGACACAGTCAGGACTAGAAGAGATTTGACTGAGTGTGTGCAACTGCAAAATTAATACTTCATTCCCCATCTCTCCCAAGCCATGAGTGTTACAATTCTTATCATTTTTACTTCACTTGTACTTTTGAACTCTCTCAACCTCCATACTGGAACCACATTTGGACAGGATCTGTACAAATGTAGAACAAAAGCAATTATTAGCCCCAGTGGTTACCAAACAGCACTAATTCTCTATTGAATGAGTCTGAAGGGACCTGGTTCGCTTTCCACTCCCCAGGTTTGAAAGCATCATAATCAGATCCCAAATCCACATGGGATCATTGCCCAGGAAAGCACTGATACACATCCATCCACTTTCCCCAAAGGAAAATATGGGTCCAAAGCCCAAGAGAAAGCTTTAGCATGCTATCTCCTTGTCCTGGTTTGGGTGANCAGAATTGCTGGGTTTGTGTCTCAAAGACCTTTCGTTGTCCTATAAATCAGTGAAATGAATGCTTCAATGACTATGTGTAAATAAGCTATACAGTACTTATTTACTGTGCAGCTGCCTAAAATAATCCCCTAAAGGAACAACTTGGCCCATATTGTTCTTGTTTCAGAGAGCTGTTTATAATCTTAAAATGAAGGAGGCCCATAAAATAGAGTTACAATATGCAACACCAAGAAACAGGTCATTTTTCTAAATAGATATCTAGAATGGTACAAATAAAAGATTGTTGTTTAAACATTTTATCATAGGAAACCTTTATAAGCAATGTTGTAGGGTTTAGGAGCATTAACAGTCATCAATACACATCAGAGAAGATCAGCTGTGCTAAAGGCACACAAATTTCTTATAACTATGGCGAATTTGATATTTCTGAGGAATAGGAAAAGCGTTCATAGAAGGGAAAGCTTACCGTATTCGCACTGAATATCAGACACTCTCTTATTTCCCACGGTGAGCTTTCCCTTCATCTATGAACGCTTTCTAGCTTTCATCGCAGAACAT